>JABASD010000358.1:0-84194 GCA_019776165.1 Pogonognathellus flavescens
CCACTACTTTTGTGCACAGACGACGGACAGACGGACGGACAGACAGACAGACGGACATCATACGCATTCTTATAAGACCTCTATCCTATCGGTCTAATAAAAGGAGAGTCGATGGGTTGAGTGCGAAATTTCAAGACTACGATTCAGTTCAGTCTTCGTCAAGTTGTTGCGTTGACTGGTTAGTGAAGTGAAATAATTTTGCAAATCCTTTTTACGAATTACAATCACTCGGTTTGTCTTCAACACACGAACAACTAAATATTTAAACTTCTGCAATCAATGGTAAGTTGTTAATTGTATTTATAATTGATTTAAACCCTGGAAATTGTTTAATAATTTTGGTGAAGTACGCTGTGTGTGCATTATACATACACAACACACAGTAACAAGTACAATGTTATTGTATGCTGATTTCACGTGTAGGCGAGAGATTGTATTGATGTTGTTTGTTGATAATTACGTTGTACTTGAGGTTAATTTTGTTAATCATTAATAGAAAGCTTAAAATTACTTTTTTTAATTAAAAGTATGATCTGGTGTCTGTCTGTCTGTATGAGTGGATGAAGGGACGCAATTATTGACATTTTTCGAATTTTAAAATCATTTTTAGTGTTTAAAGTCTGTCCTGATTGTGTGATAATTTCTGATATTTAATTATCTTTAACTCCTTTGATTTTGATATTACGTACATAATATTTTATTGATATAGGTCATAGGTATCTTGTGCACTTTTAATTTTGTTACAACATGTCACATTTATTTATTTAGTAGATATTTTCATGTATGTTCAAAATCATTAATTCTTGTCCATAATAATTAGCCGACAGCCGAAGTTCTGCACATTATCATTATTGTGACATTCATTATGCTGAAAACAACTTACATTACATTATTACATACATACACTGTCAATTGTGACAATGAATGAATGTGTACGATGTACCTCAACTATATGCCTATATGTATGTAAAATAAATAGTTTTTTATATTAGGATATTGCAATGAATGAATGAAATAATTTTTATTATTGTCAATTGTGGCTATTCATTTAGCATTGACATGCACCCTTGTTTACAATTACATGTCGTATGCGAGATAAATACAATAATACCCAAGCTCATCTCATAGTTATTTAATTGAAAAGCTTATGATATGATTTTTTAATTTTCAGAAATACTCAAAACTGAAGATGTCAATGGATTGATGCCGGGGCGGGGATATGGTTTACACTGTGAATTAAAATCGGTTTCCGGATTCTATCGCTGAAGACCGTTCCTAGTTTGAATCTTCAATTGTACGTTATTTAGTGTTAAAGTGACTTAAGAGACTTTTAATAGATCTGTTGTTATTGAGAGTGATATTTTAAAATGTGCACCTAGGCATCTGCTAATCCAACTAATTATACGATGCTCGAACTCTAATAATCACAACAATCAGACTAATTACTTAGCTCAAGTATTTTTGTGACAGGATTTGCGAGTGCATGCATTTATTGAGAATTGTGTGTAACTTCAGGTGGTGCAAGTTTATTAATACTGCAAAATATTACTCTTCCTTCAAGTTTATAATTATCTACAAGTGACTTTACTATAGTTGATATTAGAAGTAATTTTTTTCATGTGCTCCGTTCACTAGGTAAGAAAATATTTTCTAAAGTTGCTTTACATTCATCCACCTCCACCTAAATAATTAATTAATTTTTGTATTGCCAATTGTACTAGATTCACTACTAACCTAATGGGTAGAAATGTGACATTTGTTTTACATTGATTACTAATTTTTACCTGCATTCGGTACAGAATGATTTTCTATTTTTGAGGAATTCGTGTTTGAAATTATATTATGAATGCTTTTGGAATGTAAATTCTTTTATAAAATGAACGATAAAAGATTATTTTATGTTTCCTCTTCCTATAATATTCGAGAATAATAATGCTACCAGTGCAATATTATGTATACTCATGGATGTTATAATAGCAGATGTCACAAACCTAAATTTACAATGATAATATTACTACTATAAGTGTACATTATACTGTATAGAGATGAAATACCGATTGCTTATTGCTGGCGCTGCTGCTTTTTGCTTGCATGTAGGTATTACTGTACACTATGAATAAATCCATTCAAAATATTCGTATCATCATCAGTGACTCAGTGTACAACTAGTAAACAGTAAACACAAACAAAATCAGCAAATATTATTACCACCATTGAATTTAACATAGCGTGACATTTGTGTCTATCGTGACTAAGAGATGAACACTGAAGGTATTAATTCACTGTGAGATTGGTGACGTGAATAAATACTTCTGTTTGTACTGTACAGTCTGATGAGGTGAGCAAAGTTTTCATCTTGTAAGCTATAAAATTAAAATCATGATCATTATTATCATGAATCATGATGAGATGAGATGAGTTGACGCATTGTCGACTGAAACTCAACTGGCTACAGTATATACTTTATATACCTAAACAGAATAGGAAATCTATCATGTATAGGCACTATGTATCCTTGAATTGTTATTAGATAACTTTATATATGCTTTTGTACCCTCATTATGTGTAGGAGTGAGTGGACAGTTCTATGCTTAAGTAGGCGTCACGTCTATCATCTATATGATGGCTTGAATGAAAACTATAGATTTTTTTTAGCAATGGTCAAATGCATAAACTAGGTAAGTATATTTCCACGAAGCATAATCGCGGTTCAGAGAAAAATGGTTACCCTTGTTTCAGTGTTATCTATATTTTAAATGTTTGAGAAGTTACTCGGGTTTATTAACGAAGGTGTAAGCAGTATAAAAAGACGAAGTACAAAAGGTTTTACGTAGGTGCAGATATGTATGCAAATGCAACCCGCTTTTGTTGGATAAAATTATTAGTCAATTACAATTGAAATTGTTATTTTGCTTGCAATTAATGCATGCAACCAATATGTTACAATTACAGATGTGTCGATCGGTACAGGTAGTTGGTTGAGTAATTACTAATTACTAATTATGTATATTACTTTTGACGCATTTCATAATTTTCTGCAGTGATTATTCTAACAATAAGTACTGCTATAATACATCGCACTTTATTAGTTACAATAATTATTAAGTACATTACATACATACAACTGTGCGTGTGTTAATACATGTTTTCCTTTTACGAGTTCAACAAGGACTTACAAATATTCACTTAGGTCTCATAGATCTTTAGGCCATGCATATAATATTGTTAATATGGTATATAAACATATATATTTGCCATATGCATATAAGTTAAAGTAACATATATTATGCAAATTATTATATGTTAATATGTAATTGAACTTTTTTACTAATGATGACAAAATATTGCTGAGGATGAATATCACTGTGAACCTTTTATTCATTACTATTACCCATAAGCTATGCTGTTACATAGCAATTGCTTGCGGCTTGTTTACATATAATTGGTATTGCAGCTTGTTGCGTCACACACACAATAATATTGTGACGATGTTAGTGTAGCTTGTACACAAATTTACTAAAGTTGGCGATGATCTCATCCTTTCTCAATTATTGTCGTCTGGTCGTTCTTTGGTCTTGGCTTTCTCATACTAAACTTTAAACTTATGATGTACCAGAATGTGATCTTGCAAATAGTGTTACTATAATTTTTATTTATTAATTAACTGTTACTGAGATATAACGTGAATCGGCTTTTTTCAATCAAAGCTACACATATTTATATATACATAGACTCTTTTGACTGATTGTGAGACAGTGCTTTCGGCTATAATAATAATTCATACCTAAATGCCGGTATTCACCTAAAATTAGATTTTGCGTATATAAAAATGTTTTGCATTTTACAATGCTACACAAAGGATTAACTCAACCGATTCATGCAAATCATTGCTCATGGATTAAAAAATTCCACTCCTAAAGCGTAAAATATTACAAGATCGTATAAATATTTACATGAAAGGAAATACACACACACTCATAAACAGACGCAAATTGTTAATTTCTCACTAATTTTTACTTATAATTATGAATATGAATATTACATACTCTTCTAACGAGGAAAGTTGTATGTAGAATATAGGTTATTGTCTTTATTTCTGTCTGATGTTGAGTCTGAAGTCCTGGTATCAATATATTATCACTATCAGAGATTTGTTGGCGCTCTACTGATTAAATACCACGCATGTATGTGTAACAGAGTAACAGTTCATTGATAGTTGATTTTAATACTACTATGATGTACAGAATGTACACATATATGTGGGTTGGGTGGTGTATATACAGTTTTGCAACTTTCCCATTGCGTCAGAAAGTAGTGTGGTATTATTATTAACCTTTATGGATATTGTGGGTTGTCAGACCGTGGGCTTATGTAAATTGGCAGATGACAGCTTTCTTCTTGAACAAGTCTGCCAAACGTAAAAGCATCTTTAATGTGTAATACGCATTACGGAGGCTTAAGGTTTAAGCTGGTATGCATGTTAGTTTAAGTAATACTGTACATAATCACAGGCACATGGTTTTAGTCATAAAGAAGTCAGGATTAGATTATAAGTTTAGCAAGTCATGTCTTTCCGGTAGCAGTGTACATTTTTCGGGCAAATTGTTTTGTATAAACAAAGTACCGAATCGAATCATATTCACATTTCTGCCTCAGATGCAAATTAGTGCGAGAATTATATAAGTATCTGTTATTGTTAATGTGGGGAAATATAGGAAAAAGGTAATAAGAAGTAACCCGTTTCACATTTGGTGGGGTGATAAAAAAGCAATAACACACGTAGACCGTAGACCTTCTGGACCGCCTCGATACAGTATAACGTGACAGTACAAACAAAACCAGGAAGCAGAAAATTGGGTTTACAAGCTGAACGATAGAACAAATACGTGTTTGCACTTAAACGAGAATAAATGTTTTTAATGTTCTATTTGTTATGTTGATACACATATCGATAATAATACTCAAGCGATGCTTGATACTTGGAAGATAAGCAGTTTCACATTTATTTTCAAATTGTATGTAGTGGACCGTAAGTAAAAGCCGTTTTTTATGTCACTGTTTACATATAAAACGTGTTATTCTGTATACAATTCTTATTAGCAGGCGAAATGCTTTTTTCATTACTAAAATAACCTTACAACTGTTCCAAGTACAATATCTCCGTATTTTTGACATTGTATGCCATTCCAGATTCTCAGTTCATGGTATGCCCTAAACTGCTAGCATTAAACCTTGGGTAATAGTAATAAGTACTTCCATCACGTTTTCCAGTTGTTTGTAAAAGAACGATAACGATAGTATATACTATTAATGATCGTTTTTTCTTGATACAACAATATATGTCTGTGAAAAACATTTATGCATTTGCATTGTAACATGATTAGTAAGCATTGTACATTGCAGTTGTGTTAATAAGCTTTGTTCACATCATGAAATTGCCTAGATATTATATTATAGACATATCATAAGATATACAATCAACTATCAACTTCTGTAGTAGCAATGGAGTGTGCACAACCATTTTATTCTTTGTATTTGTCATTGTACTAGAATATTCTATTGTTCTAAATAAGCTCTTTGAATTGTGAATTGTTTAGTATAAAGCTTTGTCTTTGTGGTATAAACTCTGAATCCTCTTTGTTTCTTCATTATCAAATGTTAGAAGTGAGAATACATTACTTTCTTTTGAATTTTCTCGTTTTTGCTTGAAAATTCCTCGATGTTTCATTAAAGAAGGATTCAAGACAGAAGAAATAGGGTATACCAGTTAGAGCATCTTGTTAGTAAGTAGAGGGGAAATACGGGTAATAACTTTTTGTACGTATGCAATCGTAATGGATGGATCTTTAAATGACATGGTCCATGAAATTAGAAAAGCAAACATATTCTGTATGAGAAGTTCACTGCGACGACTTATTTTTCTAGCGCTTGTTAAAGCTGTATTTTCTTACTGACTTTGTTGATATGAATGACTCAGAATCATGCATTAGTAAGTACTCTAATGACTCAACAAATGTTTAGTTTCATTTTATGGCTATAACTATAACAAAAGGCTTTTTAGAAGAGAAATGCCAGCCAGATTCATGTACATATCCACCCAACTAGTAAATAGTACTTGCTTACACACAAGGAAGAAATTTATTAGCGGCCTTGTCTGTTGTCTACATCAAAACTCATTTGTTTTCTTCATTTGCCTTTTGCCACAAAGTTTGGCAAGATGCAGAGACAAGAATCTTCATGCTAATCGTTATAAGACGGCTTTTTTATTTACAGCATAAAATATCATCTTAATAAAAACTAATAATAATAGAATGTAATTGGTACTTGTACATAGTACATTACACAGTATCTTATTGTCGGCGAATTAAATTTTAAATATCTTGTCAACTTCTTTCAAACATTTCATAAGATTACCATACCCGTAGTCTTCATTCTTCCATTGTCCTTGCTAAAGATTCATTCCTTGACAATGCAATATGTCGCAAAATTGTAGAGGAAGTGTTGAAGTACATTTTCAGTTTTATGTCGGCGAATTTATTTATAGATAGTGAAATACCTATAGCGATTTGACATAATATTACAGTATTTATATTGTTACTCTGCCAGTATAAAAGTACAATCAACGATCCTAACGAGACTCAGTATGACGTATTTTATAATAATGAAAGTTGTTCACGTGGATTAAACTTTTACTTCATGCCATGCCATGCCTTTGCATTATCGTCACATGTCTGTCTATGTATAAATTACTGTTATCCATCGTAATCCGTCATAATATCGGGATCACCACATGCGCATGAAACATTGGTGCATCGACTTTATCTACGTTAATGTCAAGAATTCCCAGAATCAACTTTAATGTAAGATTGTGTGTATTTATAGTTGTTCTGAGTTAAAAGTACCTTTCTAGTTTCTAGTTGCATTAGCCTCGCCACACTTTAGTTACGTAATCATACTGAATATAAATAGAAATATCCAGATGTGGCAGATAATCCAACCCATTATACATTTCATTGCATCAAGTTACCAATGGGGAAGTCCTCATGAATAAATTATTCGAAAGAGAAAATGCAGCGGGGAGTGAAGATAGTGGCGAAAGTGATTACATGAAAATTAAATGGAAACCCCTAAACCAAAACACCATGTTGAATCAGCATTAGATTCGAAAAGATACCTTTTTAACAACTGCCTAATACTACCTATAATACACGAATCAAAAATAAAAATCAGGTCCAGAATTTTAGTTTTTTTATAAAAAATGTCGTATCATTTTCCCCTTGTTCTGTTTTATCACATCGCTT
Source organism: Pogonognathellus flavescens (assembly GCA_019776165.1). NCBI lineage: Eukaryota > Metazoa > Arthropoda > Collembola > Entomobryomorpha > Tomoceridae > Pogonognathellus > Pogonognathellus flavescens. The sequence goes on from JABASD010000358.1 coordinate 7,302, forward strand.
ATATTTTTTACTCCATGTCTGGTTACTGTTTGCTTGTAATAATGTTATTTGAACTAAGCAATTTGTTTTTCATGCATATACTGCGAGTGCGACTATAATATAACACATGAACACATCAATCACTCTACGTTGCTAAAATAATATAAGTGTCATATATCACTCATGGATTGTCAGAGACATATGCTCCAGTTCTTGCAATTTAATTTCCAATAGCATTAAATTGTTTAATGAGTGTCTGTCTTTATGACAAAAATAAGTGGCCTTAGTTGGTGTATGTAGTACAACTGTATAGAAAAATAATGAAGACTGACGGCTGCATTGACGTGTTCCATTTACTGGAATATAGGATAGGTACCTTTGGATATTGAATGAAGGCACTTTATTTAGCTATATTCTGATATTATGACCTTTCGCTTTCTCTCTCTCTCTCTCTCTCTGTGGTTATAAAGGCCAAACCTTTTTAAACATCAAGGCCAGGATCAGCAAACTACTATTCGTTATTACATCGACTCTGGAAATACCAAATGCTATTATGAAACTTTATTGTAGATTAATATTATTAGTGCTGCAAAGCAGGAACGGACGGACAAAGGAAATGTACAGATAGTGGGTTCAATCTAACTCGTTGTCTTGTGAGTGATCCAATGTACCTACAGACTAAAGATAAAGAAAGCTCTATTTTGGCATTTGCTTGCTCTAATGGAACGATAAAAATGACAACATTTAGGAATAGACGTAGAATGAGTTAAGGTCAAGGTGAAAAAGAAAATTCAAGATTGCAAGAGATAGAAAAAGCAGAGCTTCTTATCTACTCTGTTGTGTTGAAATTGGATTTGTGCAAAATTTTGAACAAACATTGGTTTGGTTATAATAACAACCGTTTTTGTCTTCATTATTATTTTTCGTGCAACATTCAATAAGACGGAGACAGTGACACGGAGAAAGTCTCCGTGTTACCTTTCAAGCTCTGTAATTACTCTCAACAAGTAATAAGGAGAATATGTCTTTTTGTTTCTTACATTTCCTGTATCATTTGCAAACTTGTTTACATTACATAAGTGTCTCATGTACGTATAGCAAATACTTAAATATATCCGATGTAGTGGAATATAAAAAGGAGGATACGTAGTTTTATTGCAATCAAGATTAATTATCTATTGATTTTTTGTCCCTACGCATCTGCTTAATAAATTATAGCACTGAGCATTTGCAAACTCCTTTTTCTACAAAAAACGTAAGGCATTTGAAATCTGGACTTATTCTGGTATTTGCAGATATAGTAATCATGCAAAAAGTTGGAAGTACTTATTAAATTTGGTTGCAGCTTAGCTTCAGGATAAATATGCTGTAATAAGCCGTAATTTTGTGTTCAGTTCAATTGCTAGAAAAATAAACAATCCATGCATACTCATGGAACTAGTTCAGTTTCTGTTTGCATAAACTTTTGTACTCTATCACTTAAAAGAGAATTAGATATTTTCATCAGTACATTATTCTGTATGTTGGAGAAGTATGACGTGCATACGTGAGAATCGAATGTAATAATGTGGCTTTCCGTTAATAACATTTTATTAATGCACTCTACCATTTATCGCCTATCCTTTCATGTGAGTCAACAGTGCACATAACTCGTGTGATTAATGGATATAAATGGATTATTCATTATTTGTGTAGCTAATGCAATGTTCTTTATATCTGCATTATACATAGTCTATATACTTGCATGGCTTTATTGTATCTGTATCTACAAAATATTACAAGAGTTATGTAACTTGCGTGCGTTCTTTCTTTTACCTCACAAAGCCATTACAAATTGATGCTACACTGTCTCCCAATATTAGGAACAGTATAGTACATATATGGCATGCTAATAATAATCTAATTCACTTATATGAAAAAGATGTGTTCGTGTTTACTGGTGCAAAATTGATTGGGTGGAGTACAAAAGTCAGAGAGAAATATGCACTGCGTTTTTGTAATAGCAGCAAAGTATGGCAATAGTAACAGTAACGATAGTATTTATATCAGAGAAATTTATTACACAGGGAATTCATTTTATTCTTGAAATGCCACGAAATAGATGATAATATTTTCCAATTGATTTTGTGATTTATGCATGTGGAAGTAATGGAATATGAACCCAGAGAGATAAACCATAGAAAGCGAAGTGGATGAAAATCGGGAAAAAATTTACTTTCAAAGTAATATTTATTATACTCGAAGATACCTACTTGTAATGCAAATGCTATAAATAGTTTTATGATTAGTATTCTATGCTGCTTTGTGGAATATTGCATCATTGTTAAAGTTATTTCTATTTCTATCTACCAGCAACGTAGGCACTTACTTTTCCATTTTTCATCAATCCAAATGCCCGTTTAGAAACGAACTTTAGATTAGAAAGAATAATATGAACGTGAAAGCGGAAAGCTTGTAAGTATTCCCTTTATTTGCCAAATGTAGTTTTAATGGAGTATTGAGTAGGTACTGAAAATAAGTTTATCCTTTCCCTTTCATTTCATTCTATTCTCAAAAAAATGTTTCCAGTTCTAGGAAACTGTCCGAATTGATGTATGCAAAATCGATGATTGTGTAGATTATACATTTAGGAACAACGACAAACTTAAATTATAACATGAGACAGACTCAGAGGCTCTAGCTCTAGGTATATAATATCTACATAGTGTATCGATTACATAAACTTACCAGTAGCATTCATTGATTTTTTAATGAAGGTTTGTATTGTACACACATACGCATGAAAAAACACTATGGCCATCCGTTAAAATGTCTACTTTTATTGCGCCTCTGCCAAAACAGTAACTCAACAGTAACACAGTACTCATCAGATAAGTCTTGGATGGGTTTAGTTTTAGTTTCATGATTTTCGTCGTGATAATTAAGATTACTTGTGTACATCGTGTATATAACAAAAATGTTAATTTGGTCTCAGTTGTACTTGTCTACGAAATCAGGAGCCTAGTATAATATGATTATGCAGAGGTTTATAGTAAATCATATTCAAACTGGAAAAGTAAGTGATGGGAGTAATGCGACTTTACTTAAAATGAAATTAACAGAATTAGTAGTAAAATACATAGAAACTAAAATATTCAAATTATGCAGCAGGTTGGGTAAAGAGTAGAAGAATGTAAATTTGTATTTTCTTTTTTGTCAACTATGCACAAATAGCTTTATCAACATTCCTATAATATACTCCTTCCTATCCTACCCATCCATGTCTGCCAATAAGGTATTACGGCTGACGTTTTGTGCACACTTACACAATTATCGATAAAAAATGCGCGTCTTGTGTCTATGTGTGCAATATGTGCTTTTACGTATCGGCATTTATTGTGGGTAGTGTTAGTGTCAGTGTGCTACATAATGTAGGAGTGAAGAACACTTGTAATCAAAATCACAGCACTACTGTTAGAAAGGAAGATTGCGAAAATGTATTGTACTGTCAAGTTGATCGAAGGGGGAGGAAGCGAGGAAGAGAGGGACCCTGTTGGTTTTGACGTGTCTTCTGCATTTTCTATTATATCCAAGATTATTTTTAGGACAAGGAGCTGATTGTACATATAGGAGCGGTGTTGTATGGGAATGTGAGTAGTTAGAACTTGTTAGAGAGAAGTAGCAATGATATTAAAATATACTGTCGGTATGTGTAGTTTGTATAGTCTTTGGCATTTTCTTCAGTCATTTTTTTGGAGTTACGTTTAGTAGTTAGTAGTGTATTGTGTTGCAGACTTAAGTAAATTGAGTGTGCTCCACTGTGTATTATTCCGCAGTTCTGTTTTGATTTGACTTGGACTTGGAGTCAGTGTCTCTGAATGTTATACGTTCGTTGTTGTGAGTTGTGATGTAATTTGATTGTGATTTTGTGCTCACAGCGCTAATGGAAGTTATACATGATAGATAGGTTGTAAATAGTTTATACGAGTACATACATAAGTAGGAAAACAGAATGAGATAAATAATTCTTTTGCTGATACTGAAGTATTCTTTGTATTATTATAAATACAATACATATCTCTTTTGTGTATCTACAAAACATACAGATACGCCAGAGATACAGATAGTCGTTCTTTGTGTTTATATATTGACGTATTGACGATCGACGCTTTTAGGCCTGTTTGTCGAAATAGAAATGTGTTTTTAGTTGGGAGTTTTTTTATACGTTTACTATCTAGGCGTGTGAACACAGAGTGGGAGATGCACAGAAGAGTTCAGTCAGTTATAACTTTTTAGACAGGCCATTCGCATTCATTCGTATTTCATACACACACAAAACATTTAGCTGATTGTGAGTGAGTATAATACATGTGCACGCATAAAGCTTCTCTTTTGACGGGATTCACGTAATATTTTGAGTTAGAGGTTGTCTTTGGATCGGATCGTTCAATGCGGCGCATACCTAATGTGAAATACTGTTTGAGTTCCGTTTTAGTTCACTTAAATGTTCAACGATAGTTTTGTCAGCGCTTGTGAACGTGTTATGTCTCGCTGACAATTTAGTAGTTGGTGTAACTTTGTCTGTTATTCCTTTACATTAGCACTCAGCAGTTGTAAAAAGTTCAAATTAACGTGTGTAGTTTATAATTGCCACTGTGTCGTATTTACGTGGATATAGTTATAAACTCAGTTACAGTTACAGTAACGGAATAAAGTATTTATGAAGGTTTACAATTACAAATGTGGACGTGGAATATTGTATTGTATAATGTAACGTGTAGGTACTGTCACTGAATTGTTGAGGTTTGCATTTCCAACGACAGATTTGGTTTATATACAACTGTGCTCACAGTGCTGATGGTTTTTTGGCGTGACTTCACTTGTGGAAATAAAGGAGACAGTCGGTCGTGTCACTTATGTTCGAAGACAGGTCTTCTGTGAAACTGTCTGCAAAGTGTCAACATTCAAAGTAAATGTGAAGTTTGTATTCTGCTGAAGTAGAACTATACAAAGACTCTTGATGGTTGGGTATATAGCATACGTAGACACTTTGTGTCTTGTAAGTTGAATTAGTTGAACTGTTACACTTATACCGCTTAAGTAATATTTTATTATATCATTCTCTGCTGAAAATGAATTACTGGTAGACTAACAAGGACGAGGACAGGAGAAATATACTCTTGTGAAGACAGACATAGGGGAAATTACAAGATATAAAAAGGAAAACTCTCATTTCTTCTTGTGAACAATAATCGGGTCAGGTATGTATGTTATGTCTTCTACAGTATTTTACGTGGAACATGTGCACATTGAATTCATTAATCAGAACGAAGGTGCGAGTTTATTCAGAAAGGATAATAATAAGACATGTAATCCCAGCGCTGGCTCTAAATACTCAATCTTCTCAGTTAAATTTTGTTGAAAGTTGTCTGGGAAGATAGGTCGTGGGCTTGTTGACCTCAGAAATGCTTTACTGGGAAACAAACAAAATTATAAAAAACGATCACTGTCAACGCATTTATTTGTTTTCAACTTGCAGTATAAATATTGCTTAGAATTTATATGCACATAGCTTGTTGACATATTTTATAAAGTTTGTTTGTTATGACTGTGAAGTAGCGAAGTTGCCACTTGTGGCATGTCGACCTAATAAATAGTGTTATTCCTGGGTAAAACATACAGATTTGTACCTATTGCATGGCATAGTATGAGGTAAAGTAAAATTTTGGTCAAATCTGGATCCTTTCCAATGAAAAAATGTTTACATACACAGAAAGTTAGTAAATTGTTTGCTCTATACCCTGAAATCATTAACAATACATCCTAGGAATATCGATCAGTCATGGCATGGCAGATATTAGTAGTTCATTTATTTTTTATGTAAAAGTCTCACACATATCCTTAGTATTTATTGTTATGTAGTACTACAACTACAGACATAGACATTGCTGTGCGATTCAGTAAATCGATGTTACCGATATAATATGCAAATTGTAAATATTATGTATCTTCAAACTGACATACTGTTTATGGTTACATTTTACTAGCTGTTAGCAACTGGTAATTCCATTTGCCATTTTGTCCAAACTCCAGAATCGTAATATTGAGTCATTGAGTGTGTGTTATTGTAATGAAGGAGACTGAGTTATAGGCATTATTAATTTATGCAAATATAGACGGGCAACTAAATGTTATGCGAATTGTCTTATGTTAGGCAGAGATAATATATACAAAACCTTTTGGTTTACATAGAATCCGCACCTGACCTGAGACTGAGACACCTGTATGTGTATTTTAATTGGTACGCATGCATTATTTATTTCATTAAATATGTAGCTACTTAGCTACACACTTGGGTAGGTGGATTATGGATATGAACTATTTAATTGCACAAGAAGAATCGTGTCTGCAAGAAAGAAAATATTTTGTGCGATTTCTGCTGTGAGCGGCTCATACTGAGCCTAAACAATTAACGACCTTTGACTGCTTATTCGTATCCTTGTTTATCCAACCCTCTTTGAAGAGCTTCAGCATTGAGTGTGAGTGTAAATAAATGTAAAGGGAACATTATGCATAATAGGGATTCTCAATTGTATAATAAATATTTTGTATTGATTGATATGATGTAAGACATCAGTCAGCATCAGGAGTTCCAGAGTAAACTTCAACTGTATCAGTCATTGTTTCCTGTTAAACTTGTTAATACATAGGAAACTGCAAACAACTATTTAGATACGGACGAAATAACTGATTATTTGTCTTTTCTGTTTGTATATTCACATGTAAAAAATTACTAGCAAACTGCTTACTCATTGTATACACCAGCCAATAATAAACTGAAGTATATTCATGCACACTTCATTTCAGCGTTGAAATTGTAATGATGGATAAATTGTATCATAGTGCCACAACAGTATCAAATGTTATCAAGTGTATGATAATAATATTTTAATAATCTCATGTATGAACTTGCAAGGTTTTTTAGTGGTGTGATACAATTATTTCATTTTGTCTTCAACGAACTGTAATAAAATTTGATTGCTAGTTATGTAAAGTAACATAGGCACGTGACAAATAATTGTATGTACTAAACTATACGCTAGGGCAAAGGCATTCAGTATTTTTCACGGAGATATGCTACGCGGAGATAGTGTGCCATGTAAACTGTATTGAATGGTTCACAGTTCATTAACTAACAAATTAATTGGCAACGGTGCATTTGATTGCCACGTTTAGTACCAACTTGTAATTTTGTAATCTGTATAATCTGAAATTCTTACGCAGGAATATTAAGGGATTAACACGAAGCAAGGGCTACACCGGTTATTATACTAGTACTTACATAAACTAACAGATAACTGAGGGCACAGAGTTATAATAATAATAATAAAAAGTATTACGTCATGAGCTTTTCCTATATAATGGTTCTTGCACTTTACTCGATGAGTAACGTGGCGATGCACCCATTGTGTGTAGAAAAATTTAAGTTGGCATATTCTCCGATAATGATAATGCATGTGGCATGATTTGTAGTACAAAAAACACACGAGCTTTGTTTTACTTAGCTCTACGTAGTACAAACTTACCAAACTGATGAAGTGATGCGTAATTACTTTTATCATTACAAGATATATTCTCTTTGCATACAGATTGATGTGGTGTAAATATTAACTCTCATAATACTACAGTACAAAGTACACTACGCTTAAAGTTCTCTAGTTCACACTTGCAGCTGTTTCTTCTCTTTTAATTGTGAATGACGGAATTTTTTTAAATCCTACACTTTTTCGTTTAAAGATACACAAGTTTTTCATCCTTACTGTAAGCAACAATATTTTGTTTTGTACTATTGACTTTTTTTATCTGTACTTTTGTGATTTTCAGAAAACACAACTGTGACGTTGCTTGTTGCAGTTATCTTGGACATTTGGGGCTTCAGTTCTTAATAACTGCATACTTTTTGCTTTGAAAATCTCACGGCTTGACTTTGGCTGCCGGTTGATTGTCACATTGCTAGTGATTTGAATCGTGCCTAAAGCATGTTGTGTTTTCTACTGAATTTGTTATCTTTATAACTAAATATTGACATTTTGCTGTTTTCTCATCTTTCGAGTTTAATAATTTTAAATTGTTAATGAACATCATCAATTTTATCGATATGATATAATAATCTAGGTACATAATTCGTACACATATATGTTGTAGATATTTGGTATTAACTTTCACAAGGTGTAATCGAAATAATAATTACTTAACTATTCTTCATTTATAGGGCATCCAAACACAATTCTCATTCAGATGACAGCATCATCTCATCACATATAGGTGCTTTGGTGCTTAGGTATTTCCCAGTTGTGGAAGTCTCAATGGAGATTGTTTATCAGGTGGGTGATTGCCTGTTTGTTTTGTTTGCCTTTAGAGTGCTTTCATTATTTCTGGTGTTGTAATAAACTCTTGACTTTACTGTCACTTGCTTTTGAGGACATTTAGAGATATTGAGATATTCATATTGGCATGCTCTCACTCATGCACAGAAGTTTATCAAGTATGTGTGCTATATTAAGTTTTTCTTGTGCAATGACACACTCTAAAATTTAAAGATTACTTTTTGTGGAGCCGTATCACCAATTATATTGATAGTTGATAGTACACAAGTACAGTAGTCTCACATGTCTCCAGGTCTCCACAATACCTATTTTTAATTTTTATCAGGGTACTTCCTTGAAGATGTTTAAACTACAAGAATGGATGTTATGTTAATAATAATGCAGCAAGCTAACAAATAATGTCTGTAGAGCAAAGCATGTACGTAATAATTTAGTGCCTCTTCTGTGAGCTAAGTTTACAAAGCTTTAATTAATATTCTGTATGATTTAATCTTTATGCATTCAGTAATGAATCTTAGAATTGTTTTTCTATGATCAGTTGATTGCAACGTAAGTGAACTACAGCAAAATAGTTCATTTACGTTGAGTTGATTGATCGCGTATTCCTTGCAATGAATATTATGTATTAGAATTAGACTCCGTCATTTATGATGGACCTATTTGTTTCAATATTGATAAATAAAGTCCTTCAAAGCAAATGACCAAATCTTCCCCTAATGAAAATGAATGAAAAACAAATCATGGGATGATATTACACGTACAATGTTTTTATGTTGCAGGTTATTGAATTGATGTTACATTTATTATAGTTAAAAAAATTGATTAATTGGTTTCAACCAGTAATTGCCTGTATTCAGTAAATGTTTTACTTTTTATGCTTTGATTACTGATATTATGTTAGGTTAGGATAGGATAAAGCAAGCAAATAAACAATACGGTAGAATGGGAACAGTGCAGAGAGTAGCGATCTTGTAACTATTAAAGAATCGCCGAATCTATGTTAAGGAATTCAATGAAGCTTAAGCTAGTGATTGTAAGTAACGCATTTCTAAGTAGGTCTATTGGTACCCATCTTTTAATCTCTTGTGTTCATTCAGAAATTATAGTGCACAGTAAAATCTTCGCTCATTCATCTATCAAAATGTAATTAGGTTTGTGGGTTGGATATAAATGTACATAATAATATTATGTGTTGTGTTAGTAGATACTAGGTCCCCAAATTATTATATCAATACATATGTATAAATAATACACTGCACAGACTGACCACTCATTACTTGTACAAAACAAGATTTACTTGCGTATAAGCACGCTATTATACTACAGGCTACAAGTGTCTATTTTTATCAATTTTATCGTTTGAATCTTAAGTAGGTATAATATAGGTAATACTATATACGTACTACCTACGTAACTGCTGTATAATATACACAGAAGGTGTAGGAGGAGGTATATTACCTTTACTGGCTCATTATAAAAAATGGAACTCCCTCGCACTTACTTTAGTAAATTGAGTTATCAGCAAGCAAGCTTTCAATGTTGTAACTTGTATTGTATAGGCCTATAAATGATTATGTTTATGCGAGATGAAATTATGAAAACAAATGCATATGTGTTATAAATAAGACACAGAGTTGCTAAGTTGAAGCTAAAGTGTTAGTAGACTCTCGTAAACTGTACCAGCTCTCAGAAAGCTATACTCATGCTATGCTGCTTGTATTTTTATTATAAGAATCTCAAGTACGTGTAGATATAAAGAGCATTTCGTTACGCCAAATAGCATTTTAAGTTGTGAGTTCACCTGCACTTTGTTATATACGCTGCAGATTACTGTGGGATAAAATTGACACATGATAACAATGGAGATAAGGGGAGCTAATTGACGTAAGGTCAAACTATTGAAGTAAAAAGTGAGATTAAAGCTACCACCACACATTTCTACATTCACTACCAACACCAGTCAATTACCGTAACTTTATTACATTACACGCTGAATTGAATAAGTAACGGTATAATTCTATAAGATAATTTTGTGTGTCTGGTTAATTTAAACATTCTGAGGACTCTGTTGTTTCGTACGTGTTAAGTGTTGTGCTGTATGCATAAAATAAATTAAAATGTGAATCTATTACTAGGTTGGTGTATGTGAGTGCATTTCTTGAGGAGTTAATTTAATTTATAATCTGTTTGATTTGTTGTTATAGGATGGTGGTATTATCAGACAAGACTGATTATGGAAGCTTTGCAGAGCCGTCGTCTTCAGGAATCCTTGTAGTTGGTGGACCTGGTGGGACTGTCAGTCATCACATTAGTGGCTCAAGTCATAGTATCCCGAGCATTCGAGCCAACAGTCACAGCAGCAATAGTAACACCAACAGCAATAGCAACAGTTTAAACTCCGTAATCAGCGTCGGCGGTGTTGGAAACACCGCTGGAGGAGTCGCTGGAGGAGGAGGAGCACTCAGCCACGTTGGGGAAAACAACAATAGTATTATTATTGGAAATAGTGGTGGTGGTGGTGGGAATAACAGTGGAGGAGGAGGAGGAGGTGTTTCGGACAGCAGTGGATCAGTGACACTAAACCCCAACGTTCATTTGGGGCTGGGGCTTGAGTTAGGACTAAGCCTTGCGGCGGGATTAAGTCCAACTCAGAGTGTTTCTTCAGCCGCTGGAGAATCTCAAGGAGGGGGGAGGGAGGGTGGAAAAGTTCGTAGCAGCTGTAGAGAACGTCCAGATAGCAATACGACGAGTGGAAATAGTCTGACAATTAGTGGTGGTCATCATCATAATCATCATCCACATCTTCGACATACAAGTAGCAACGTCAACGTGAACAATAATAATAACCACAACACTCAAAACTACTCTGCCAGTTCAAGTCCAATGTCAACTAACAGTGGAGATCTTCTTTATCAGCGCCAGCCTTTACTTCAGGAATGTGAGAATGGAGAATGGGCTGACCCTGATGGGGGCCTTGAAATATCCTCAGAGTCCTCCGTAAGTCTGTTTATTCTTAATTTAAAAGGTTAAGTATTATTTCAATTTGATTTCAACTCTCAAGTCAATTCTTTCTTTTACAAAATCACATTTTGTAGCATATGTGTAGCTGCGGCTTATGTAAGTGATCACTTAACTTTAGTAATAGGAAAAATATAATAAATAATATGTTAACACAGCCTGCATTGAGAATGACTGAATCGTTAAATTAAATTACGTCTGTGGAATATCCACTGGGAAAATGTATATGATTATTAGTACACTCTCTTATCATTACATTTTATTATACTATACATTATAGGCTCTTACAGACTAAACTATTAAATGTATACTCTGTGTGGTATATCAATATTGATATGATATGATACATTTACGTAAAAGTTCAGTGTTGGAAAGGAAAGATTTAAGATTTATTTATTGTTAGTTAGTATAGTTAGTGAGTAGTAAATATTTATGTGAAGACGCAGAGTCGAGTAGGGGTACCTATTATTTATGTCTGCCACACAAGTACTACGATTACGAAACTACGATTTTACTTTGTACGCTGGAAAAGTATATTATGGACCAAGTGGTCTTATTTCTTTCTTATCTGTATTTGTTTGGATGTTTCTTTATTCTTATTGATTCTTTGTAAGTTGGATCCTGAAGAAGTTGGTAAATAAGGAAATATTGCGTAGCAGAAAAGAACAATCGTCATAATAAAGGATTTCGTAAATTGATATGGTAGAGTAGAGATTAATTTTCAGAGTGTTAGAGTTAATAGACCTCGGTGATCCAATATTCAGTGGTGGTTTTGTATTTCCTAATCTTCTTAGCTTCGAACGTAGACTGCAGGAAAGTCTGAAGTACGAAATACGAAATCCATAGCAGATCTAAGGAGATGTCATTTCATTTACTTAAACGCTGAAAGCTCAACTCATTGTGTAATACAGAAGAGTGCATTACGTGGAGGAAATTGCGAACTTCGTCCTCTTCTGACTCAATTTATGAGCTTGTCAACGGAGAAGATGAGAAAAGGGCATTCTTGTGTACCATAATGATATCATATTATTACCATTTATACGTTCTTTCAATTCAATAATGACGTAGACGTTGCAGAAAATGGTATTCAAGCTTAGTTTGGGTTAAGTCTGTAATAATTGAATTGGATGTGATATGGGGAGAAGAGAGTTGCTGTAAGATCCTCATCCTATATGAATCTGATTTAATAACTGGCTCTAACCAGAGCTGGTGGTTGTGGAGCTGCAGCCCATAAGAAGATGTTGCAAGGAACATCTTTAAATCATTTTTATTTCTTGGGATATTTAAGGCAATTGCTTTTTGGACAACTTTAGTCATATGAATGACACATTATACAACTTGCGACATTGAGACGTGGCTCTACAAATTATAAGCGATTCTCATTCTCATCCCTAGACCGTGCAGAGAATGTAGCTTGAAGAATGTGTAGTCCACTTCCAGCAGCAGCAGTAGTAAATAGCTGTAGGATTGATCGAATTTATTGATCTCATTTTCAGCTTGGCATTCGGTAGGATTGCTTACTCGGAATACTAAATGGAAACTGACTAGAGTTTAATGTGTAGTGTAGATATACCTTCGGCAATAATACTAATATTAATAAGGTGCATGAGTTGAAAGTTGTCTTCCGCTCGCGATTCCTTCCTGGTGGAATCACAGTTAGTTCTTGTGGTGATAATATTATTGCTAGAAATGGTGTAAGTCAATATAGGTAGGGCAAATGGCACGTGAGGATATATTCTAGCTAGGTATAAGTATAATAATAATATTATCATTATAAAATATGTTACTGTTAGCTTTTGCCTTATTGTTAGTCTTGTGGTGGTGTAGTAACTTAGGAAGAATGCACTAATAGACAGAACGTATCAGAGTATACATGGGAATTATGGTTTTGCTTTCAGCAATCTTTCATAGAGTTTGCATTCAGTTTCAGTCATAGAAGAAAGTTGGATGAATAGCTGAAAGACAGCGACTAATCTCATTCTGCTGCATCAAACGCCAAAGTTTACACGGTTCGTTTGAAGGAAAGAAAGCTGGTGGATGGTGATAGGAAAAGGAGGAGAGTTGGTATTGCTGTAGAATAAGCTCATAAATATTGGTAGGTGAGTTGAGGCACTACTACATGAAAGGAAAACTACTTTTTTAGATATTGCAATTTTGTACTGTGTGTGCCATACCATACCTTTGCATTTTTATTTCATGTGCTTGGGTGGATCACACTCTTTGTGTGCCTGTTATGTCGGAATATCTCCTGAAAAAGTAGAATACGCAAGACACACCCGCTACTATATTCTCAACTCTTTCTTTTCAAGGAAAATGCCAGTCAGCCACACGTTTAAGTTCTTTTTCTAGCATCGTGTCTAATAATAATGAGTGGTTAGCCGTTGGAACGATTGTTAGAAAACTAAGCGCTGCTGGCGGCTTTATATACTTGACTTACATTCGAGACGGCACATGTACTAAGAGTATTTATGTGCATTTGAACGTAGTTTTTTCTGGGTTCGTAATAGGTTTTCTAAAATTTACTGCCCTAATATCCGTAAAAGAGAATGAGATTGCAATGATTAGAAACAAAAAGCTAGTCTACATAGTGTACATAGTTCATGTCAAGTATATCCTGTGAAATACATTGCCTTTTGCAACAATAGTAGCCACACACTGTCTGTTTGATGATAATAATAGAGGATGTAGTACGTAGTAGACAAGACATGATGTAGCACATGCTTAATTCAGTATACATTAGAACAAGACAAAGAGCTACTTCTTCTAATGGTTGATTCTTTCACAGTAGAAAGTACCTACGTACTACAGAGATATTTTATTATATTCTACATATATAACTGCGCTGTGGTGGGTCTCTCAAGTTTTGTTTCATTTGGACAAAAGAAAGTTACGAAATGAAGGAGAATATGTACCATTCAATTCAATCGTATTCCATTACGAGTGATTGCATTGCATTGCCGCGTGTGGAAACCTAGTCTGACTGAAGGAAAGAGCATCGAAAACTGCTAGTGACTATTACTTTAATAGTTGCTGGTGGTTTAGACTCGATCGCCAATCGAATTCGCCAACTCCTGGTATTGTTTCCTCACAAGGAGCAAACTTACTTATTTCTTGAGAAGAGAAGAATATTATTTTGAGTCATGGTGTAAAAGTGGCCGTGTATAGTGCGGACTCGGGGAAAGCGTGGTATTGTTACCTCCGTACTCCGTAGGTAGGTATTAAGTAGAATGGCGACCGAAGTACGTCCCTTCTCAAATTTCCTTCTACCCAACCCAAGTCAATTGATTTCATTCTACTTAGCTTGTAGTGTGTAACCGTGTAGCTGTTCATGTCCTATTTAGGTACTAGCGTGTGAATTGCTAAAATGTACTTGCAAGGACAACGTAGAACAAATCAGCCATCCTCTTTAGATTTTTGGGCTCTTTGCCCGAATTTCATGGAGAAATCAATTTTCTCCGTTTACTGCGACTTGTGCTAGAAACAGATTGCTTTAAAGTCACATCTTTACTACGTAATAACACGAAGAAGAATATTCATTTATTAATGAATATTCCTCTACAAACAGGAAGTACCTACTAATTGTTCAACGAATTCATTAATAACTACACAGAGAATATTTCCAAGAACTAGAGTTTGTCAAAGCCTTCTTTGTATGAATGATGCCATGGAAAGGTAAAAGGGAAACAGTGTCTCTAGACTGTCAAAGCTGTGTGGAGTGTTTATTTTGCTGAACGTACTCGTAGATCTAAGACTAAAAGACAGTAAAGGAAATGAAAACCGAAAGAACACTTAGTAGGTACTCGTGGACATGGAATGGACATTCTTGCAGAGTTGAGTGTAAGAAGCCAAACACCGGAGAAATAAAGCGTTGCATGAAATGAGTGAAGGTAAAAAAGAGAAAGGAATAAGAGGGAAAGCTTTCTGGGAGTTTATTCTTGTTGGCATGGTCGTCTGTCAAAGTTTTTTCCCTGGAAGACTTTCTCTTCGCCGTTGCTCGACTCTGTTCAGTCAGGTAGTAATGTTAGAGTAGTCTCAGTCATTCAGTCAGTTCATTCCAGTCCATTGCTTTGTAAACATGTCACTCCTGCCCGGGTCATAGCCAACAGTGGACTTTATTCATGAATGAGCAAAAAGTTTCCTTCGCCTCGCTCTATACGACCACCTCTTGATCCGTAAAGCCAGAGATTGTCAAATGGGGAAAAGTTCGTGTATAAAATAACACACCTTTAAAAATCATATATATTCGGTATATATTATACCACTACATATAATATGTATTAGTTTAGACATAATATCTCTCAGTATACCTTCTAGGTATTTGTATTACCTACTTTCGGAGAAAGAGGTAGGGAATAGGGAATAAATAAATAATTGGATATTAGCTCAGTTAGGTTGTTGGGAGGTTCAATATGTCTACCTTGTTCCAGTCGAGTAAAAGTAGATTGGTTCATTCATTTTAGAGGAGTAGGGCTTAATGAAGCTAATTGCTAAATTGTCATGTATAGGTGTTTAGACAAATGGCTGCGGACTTTATGGTCGTTTGGGTAGGAGTGAGTCTATGGAGATGGTTAATTGGATATAAATTTTAGCTTCAATGGTCCAATGGTTTCATGTTGAATGTCTACACTGCAAAATCTGATTCTTGGTCTTACGTCTTTCACGGGGCTCTGCAAATACATAGTAGGTTGTTGTTTGTGTGAAGTTGATTTGATTGCGTACTAAAATCTGCAGACGCTACCAGTGCTGTGACTGTGAAAGCCATTGAC
Source organism: Pogonognathellus flavescens (assembly GCA_019776165.1). Lineage (NCBI taxonomy): Eukaryota > Metazoa > Arthropoda > Collembola > Entomobryomorpha > Tomoceridae > Pogonognathellus > Pogonognathellus flavescens. The sequence goes on from JABASD010000358.1 coordinate 23,431, forward strand.
TTGTTGGTCTGTTTACTGTTTACTTCAGGTGCTTCTTGTTTCCCAGTGCAATGTGCAATATCGAGAACAATAATGGCAGTGTTTGTAGTTGTACGGACTCTGTGGTGTATAGAGGCGAGACGGGCGTTCTTGTTCAAGTTGAAACTAAACGGTCCAATCTGATATTGTGACGGTTGTGGCTGAATAAAGTCGATAAAGCTGTAAAAGAACATAGTCGTTTCGAGGATGTTAAACGTACAATGCACTCTTAACGACGGAGATTCCTATGTATTATAGAATCCATGCACAATATTATTTTTCGGCCTTGGCTCTCTATTTGTGGTAGCTTTGTTTGTATATGTGCATATACAAGTGAAAGTTTGTCCTGAAAGTTTTAACATTTACGGTTGTGTTGTCATAAAAAAGTTAGGAAGGTTGGGTACTAAGAACACAAAGGATCCATGGAAAGTTTTGCATTTGTATTCGTAAAATCAACCGAGAAATTAGAAAAGCTGGAAGCAACTTTTGTTTGTAAACATAGCGTTGAAAATATTTGAGAAGATTTGCTACACATCTTATTTCTTAGGTCTTATTTGTTCTGAGGGACGAGCAAAATGCTTTCGCATTGCTTTCTCCAGCAAAAATGTTTCGAGTTTACTTTGACGGTAAAATGTTGTGCAAGAGAAAGCAAACGGTAAAAGCGAATCAGTGTTTTGTTTGTTGTCCCTAAGGGAAACATTGACTTTGAGGTTTATAATTTTAAAGGTGGAATCCTGTTGTAAGGGAAATGGGCTACGAAAACACATTTTATTTTTATTAGGATATGTAGTCTGAAAAATCAACCAGTCTTTCCAAATTGTTCTAGACGAACACTTTGACATCAATCCTCGTGAAAGTGCATTATGGGGATGGAACCAACACAGGATATCAAATACAGAAAATGAAAAAAATCTTCATTGTTCAGCTTCATTTTGTTAATCATTCAGAGTACGGCAAAGGTGTATTTTTGAATGTGAGTGTCTTCCGTTTGTGTAAATACATTTCTACATGATAGTTTTGGTGCTAAAAATTATGTGCCCATTAATAATACACTATGACATAGGCAAGATAAATAGTGAAAGTACAATTATGTGATTTATAATTAGTTGTAATTGTAACTGTAACATTTAAGATTTCAAATGTCTCAGATTGAATGTTATTTGAAATCTTGCTCGACAACTAAACGTCGAAATAAGAAATACCAGAAAATGTGTACAATCAAGTGTAAATTAAATGTAAGTTTCTAAGAAATCGCGTAAATTAATGTGCACTGTATATTATTCTAATAAATTAGTGTAGGCTCAACAATCATTGGGAAACAATTAATTGTTTGCATTAATGGAGAAATATTCAGAATTAGAATAGTAGTCCATGAAAAGTCAATGTATTATGGATTCACACCAATTAAATAAATGAGTCTTAATAAGTAAATATTTTTTAACTATACGTTTCAAAAAGATGATACAAAAAATATTGTTTTCTCTTTCTCCAAGAAAATTCCATCTTCCGTAATCGCTTATGGGATTTTTTTACCGAATTAAAAGAGTAGGGTAGTATTTTGTCATTTAGGAATTCTTTTATTTAACTATTAATTAATTACATATTTATTTATCTTTTACAGCACGCTGATTAAGTTAAGGAAATTACAATTGACATTTAAAGAGATGATTCAAATTGAAATATGAATGGAGTAAATTATACATGGTAATAATTTATAATTTTATATTTTTAGGAACTAAAGAGGAACAGAGGAGCAATGGTAAGAATCCCCATAGACGTTCCAGGTTTATTGCGTACAGACTCCGAAGAATCTGTAGTTTCTCTCAAGCGATATCCAAAGGAGAAGAAGAAGACTTTATTGGCATTTGTGTTATTGTGTTTAAACTTTATTTTGGCTACCGTATCATTGTCATTGACGCATGACAGAGTTCCAGATAGAAAAGTATACCCTCCGCTACCTGATGTCTTTTTAGACAGACTTAATGCACAAGATTGGGCGCTAGATGTATCAGAAATACTCATTATGGTTTCCACGGGTGCCTGTTTCATTGTCATGATTCTTCATAAGCATAGGTAAGTGAATTACAATTTCATGTAGGTCATAGAAATATTTGGAGTCGAGTTTCAATAGCATCGGTGGTATGCATTTCTTGAGTATTAATTGCTGTTGTTTTATTTATCCATTACAGGTGGATTGTTTTTCGAAGGACGTTCTTGATTTTGTCTGTATTATATTTGATGCGTTCATTGACAATGTACGTAACGGTGTTACCTGTAGCTTCATTCACATACACTTGTTCTCCAAAATCAAATTCCACTTCTGTACTGATGGTGGCCAAAAGAGTCATTCAACTCGTTAGTGGTTTTGGTCTTTCCATTAATGGTCAGCATACTTTCTGCGGTGACTATATGTATTCCGGTCATACTGTTATATTAGTCACAGCGTATCTTATAATTCAAGAATGTAAGTACTTGTCGAGTTTTCCAATTCTGTTTATGCATGCAAAATAAATAGTCATGTCATTGTTATGTCTCTTAATTTAGTACAGCGTTTTATTTACATCTACATATATGTATATTAATATATCAGTGTTGAGTGGATTTATTTTTAACTTATGCCTATAATTTTGATTTTGCAGATACACCAAGGAAATTAGTTCTTGTACACTGGGCATCTTGGTTAGCTAGTCTCACGGGCATTGTGATGGTATTAATAGCTCGTGGACACTACACTATAGATGTTCTTGTTGCCTATTATGTGACTACAAGAATCTTTTGGATATACCATACTCTAGCTCACAATCCCCACCTCAAAGTAAGTCGATAAAAATCATTAATTATAAAAATTAATTTATTCAAGCTGTGACAGAAGTTGTATTAATGATTCATATTTGATTGTCACGCAGAATAATCCATCGTCCAATTATTTGTCACGGATTTGGTGGTTTCCCGTTTTTACTTACATGGAAGGCAACGTTGGTGGTGCTTTACCTAGGCGTTATTCTTATCCGTGGTCTTCGAAGCCTCATAGATCGAGAAGAAACATTTGAAATTACTTCATCAAATTGTAATAAAGTAACAATGAGCTCATCTAGGCTGAACTAACTTAGTACTACAATACTACTCTCTTATATAGATGCTTTTTTGTATACAGACATTTTTTGGTAGATATTTATGAACCCGTTGATGTAGCAGTATATTATCTCCAAAGCTGTCATTTATTTACATTGACTAATTGTAAGTATAAACCTACTCTTCGAGCGTTGCAGAAAACTAATCGTAGATTACGTTGATGAATTGATTTTGTAAACGAATGATTTGTGATGGTAGAGTAGACCTTTGCCAGTGTGAAATAAGCTGAATCTAGTTAGAACCGAGTTCATAGCGTATTATTACAATTACAACTCAATGCAAGTTTGTAGAAGCTAAATTTTTTATCTGTAGTAGTGGTGATAAATTCTTGTAGAATTGGTATATACAAGTACTACGTAATTCGGAAACATGAGGCGATAAATGATTGCACGCAAGGAACTTAAACTCTACATATACTACTTATTCAGTTTGTTCTCCAGATAACATAAATCGCAATACGGCAAGATCATTTTTGGTGCAGACTGCAATAATTTGTGACACTCATTTAGTAGGCTTTAGGTAACGTGAGTAATAGTTAACAAACACTCTTTTCAAGCGTAAAACTAAACGAGAAAGTTAATACTGCGCATTGTTACGAGAGAAAAAGGACACATTTGAAATATTATCATTATAGAATTCTGTCAGAAGTAAATATTCAGGGGATGACACCTTGAAAAGGTTTCTACTACTCATTGGAAAGTATGCAATATAATTCCTGATGTTTTTCAAGTTATATTTAATTACATAACAGAAATGGTTCACTTATTACAGATAGTCAGATCCACGGTAGTTTTCGGTGAATTGTATAAATACGTAATGGATTTGTGCCTTCATATAACCTAAGACCATTATTAAGACGAAAGAATAGCCACAAATATTTTAGCTACAACTGCATTAAAAATGTGAGTCAAAGTTCATAAGTACTCGACTAAAGGAATGTACTTTACAGTTATTAACGATATTTTGTGAATTTTGTAAAATCAGATTTTTATTCTTTGCAAAATAAATCATCATTTGTGAAGGTTTTGCATTTTATTGTTAGTTTGTGTATGAACTACTAACTAAGTTTATAGTAGTACTGAAATTTGCTAAAATTTAAATCGTAGAAAAATCTTTAAAAAGAAATTCAATCAGCAGTAGTGATTCGTGATCGTATTACCTCTTCATGAATAAAATTCTGACAGACAGTTTTTACAAGTGAACGAGCAGTACGTGTAATGTGTAATAATATGTAGTAAGATAAATTGCTGATAGCCATCAAATGATTTGTTATTGAAGGTTAGTTGTTTTCGTAAGTACTGGTATTGTTGTCACTGTCAGCATTTAATAGTAATGTGTTATTGTCTTGCTGTTAGCTTGTCTGCTATTTTCTAACCACGAATAGAGACGACGGACGTCTTGACATGATAATGTGTTACTACAGGCAATCCTTAATTCAGAGTGCTATTTCGATATTACTAATTGACAAACATGCATTGCATACATATACATATTTGAACGGATCACATAACTTATACGCTTTTGAGGAGTGCAGTGAAATGGAAGTAATCAATCAGCAGTAGAAATGGTTCCTTTGTGAGATCTGATGTCTGATTACTGTTAAGAAGATGAATTACATATTATACCTATTATTATGACACATAACTAAAATATAGTTCATATAGATGCTCTGAAATGTACCTGTAGCAAAGCGTAATATTATTCATATAGACATATATACTAGTAAAGTAGAACTACACAGAATTCAATCGTTGTTGTTAGTTCTGCTGGCGTTTGTTGTATTAGTGTATTATGTTGTGTATTGTCTTGTCTTGTGTATGCTCTGACTCTGAAGTATATGATTATTTATTAATAAATTGTGTATAGATTTCCGTAGACTTTTTTGGTTGTTATAAATACTACCAACGATACTAATGAAGTTGTAAAGGGAAGTAATACTACTATTATATGAATTTAAGTACCACACACGACGTACTCATTGTTACGTAATTGCCAAATTAACGTAGGACATCGACTTGTTGGTTATCAAAATATATTTTATGATTTTTAGATGCGAATTAATATATTATTATTATACAGTACCTCTCTCTCTCTCTCTCTCTCTCTCTCTCTATAGCTATGCAACTATAAAATATTATTGTATGTAGGGAACTTGTAGAAAGCTTGTAAGAAGTATGATTTACTATTTCGAGAGAGTTCTTCTATGTGACTGTGACACTTCATCTATAAGCGACACATCTCTTCTCGTTAATATTGTTAATGAAATCAAACCGCATGTAAGTGTAGCTACTTGCCAGCCATTATTACTACTGGAGGAGTATTTGGAGTAGTATATATTATATAATATATATACAGATAGAAAATGATAATAAGTAAAAATTAAGGAACTGTTGTTGATAATTGAATGCATTTTGTTATACTATATTATTATTACGTGTGTAAATATGTTGATATGCTTATTCAATGTCTACAATCTACAATATTCTTATGTGGAAGTGTAGGGGTAGTAAGACCGGGTGTAAAATAATGTCCTTGGACGAGCATTACTGTAAAAGTATGCGTAATACTTACTACTTTAAGAAAATGTGTAATTTTTGGTTGCATTTGTTATACAATACTATGAATTTTTGTCATAATTTCCCTTTCAATATTATTAATATTAAATGTACTATATGTTTTATTTAATATTTACTACGCAAAATCGGTGTTTGTTACAAGAAGTCATGAGAGTTCGAGTGGTGTAGTAAAATAAAAGGGTTGATGATAGAAAGCGATAATAATGTTATTAATTATATAGTGAATCAGAAATCGTAACTAGAAATTAGTCAAAGTGATTGGTTTGACTTTTTTAGTAATATTCTGGTCACGTGTCCATTAAACGATAAAAATGGCTGATAATATTATTCACATAATAATTCTACTACATATAATTATAATAAAGCTATACTATAACAGAGAATGATATACACACTACTACTATTTAACTGCAGTACTAGTTTTACTTTGTATTGTAGAAAACGTATACATAGAACAACAATACACATTATTACTACACACAAATATTATTACTATCATCATAAATATAATACCAACAATAAATGTAAATGAGTATAGCCGTAACAAAAATGTAAACCATTACTAACGTAAGTGATACTGTTAGTGTTAGTTATAGTTAGTATAGTTTTTTCAAGCTGATAAAAATGTTTACATTTATTTATTAAATCCATTTTATTAATGAGACACGATGCAGCCTATGTGAACCTTGTAACTAACCGGTTACAAACCAAGCTATTTATGATAGAAGATGATGATAGAGTGTGTGTAATAAGAATTTATCGCGTGAAATGTATTACTGATCTGTTAAGTAAATTCATACAATACAAACTAGTGCATTTATGTAATACGCTAGCTGTTCAAACTGGAAATTATGGTGATTTGGAAATTACGAAATTAAATTCAAATCTTACTACACATTTTTTACTTGTCATTTTATATCTCTAGTATGTAACTTACACTTCTTTCATTCATAAATTCAGGTTTGCATATTCTCTTGCGATAGTATTCCATAAGCTGTATGAGATTACAGATAGATTTGTAGATTTTAGTTAATTAGTTAGCAAATCAGTTCTTGTACTTAACACCTCATGCCTTTGCTTTTCCATGTTCATACAGTGTTTTTCTTTTTCCTGTCTTTTTAAGGTGTGGTTGTGCAAATACTACAAGAGTAATTGCTTTTAACCCTTAAACTTCTTAACTCAACGCAAGTGTCATGTTCCTGCACCTTATTTAGTTCAATTCATATGTATATATGTAGTTTCTTTGTTCTGCCAATTGATTACTTAATTATTCCACTTAGAAGCAATAGAGTACACTTCCAAGATGAAGTATCTGTAAGTCAATATTTTTGATTCAGGTGTTTACTGATATGATCTTGTTGATGTCGTCTCACGCTGTAATTTATGCATTTAGGTGTCATGTCATTAAACTACAATATGATGGGCGGACAGAGATACACTATCCGCATACCGGACTCACCTCGCCCTGTCTATTCTTGTGCTTATTTGCCTCTATTGTATTCTGTAGTATTGACTAAAGGTTTACATTGTACTCTGCTTGTAGGTGAACAAAGATGCGCATTACTCATCTTGACAATTTGTATGTAATGAGTAGCTCAGTGTGTTAAATTCCAAGTGCTATTTACAGTCTTTGTTCGTACAGGTAGTGTAGTAGTGTGTAGAGTGTGTACGTTATTTAGGATTGTTTACCGTTATGCGTTCTGCATGAATCTTAGATAATCTTTGACAGGAGTGTGACACTGTGGTCCACTTTTGAGAACTCAATCCTCATTGATTTTCTTGCAGCCGGAAGGTCAGCATGCCAGCAGGCTAAGTTCTTCCTTCAGATTGCGTAGTTAGAGTTAAATTATTCTTATACAATGGAAAAATCAAGCTTCTTCGGTTGCTGTCTCATCTTCTTAATTGCTTGTTCATCTTTCGGGTAAGTATCAATCTTTTAATAATATTTTATTGTTTTCTTCAAGAAAAATTCATTGTATTAAAGGATCAGTATCAGTATAAGATTGATAATGTAATCTTTACAATGCATTTGTTTCAGATCTTGTTCGGAAAATGATTCGAAAGTTCAGAATCGAATTGCCAATCCTCCCATTCCAATGCTTCCTCCTATTACTGATACCGGGGCGCTCCAACAATTGTTCGAGGTAATTTTTCTGTAGTAATATTAGTGAAACGGAATTTATTCTTATTGTTAACTTTCCTTAAATCTGAAGTTAAGGTTGATAATAATCTGTCAAATATTTATTTATAATAGCCACCTTCTTTTGGAGGACTTGATGTCGATTTCTACAATTTTTTCACATCGTTTGTGAATCAGACTAGATCGACTTTGCCACTAATAGCGAACCACGGGAATATGAGTTTGATCCAATTGGGTTTATTAGGCGCTGTAGGTGCAATGGCTACCGGATTAATTACGATAATTGCAGAAGCGAAATATTTTAGGGAACAACAAGAAGAATTGGACTTCCATAAACGTTATGATGTTGATGTGTCTCAATATCCCCAAACCCTGAAAACAGATCCAGGCAAAATAGCACCATATAAAGATGGCAGTAATTTTATCGACAATTCTGAAAAGTTTTACTCTTCTGATGCTCAGCCATCGTATCACTCCAATAATTACTACAGTGATTCTCAATCGAGAAAGAAAAGACAAGTCTATAATCCAAAGAAAAGTAAAGACAGTTCTACTACTACTACAACCACCATCGCACCACCGCCTGCTGTGAGAAAGCGTATAAAGAAAAAGAAAATTGTTCCTCCTCAGCAAGATTTTCAAGTGGTCCAATCTCATTCTTATGATTTACCAATGGATGATTTTAACCTGAATGAAACGTCGTCACTGCTGAATACGTATCCGTATTATTCCTTTGGAAGTGATGATGTCAGTGTTGCGACAACTTCAACCACCACCACTACTACTACCACAACTCCTAAACCAAAGTCTCCAAAAATTTTAACCTCAGTTAAAAACTCTGGAGAGGAAAAGGACAAAGATTACACTAATAATAATGTAAATACCGGGTCTGTGTCTCAACCTCAGTTTGTTAATAGTAATAGTTATAGTCCTGAGGATGCATATGCGAATTATTATGAACAACTAGAATTGGAGAAGCAAAATTACCTAAATGCCCAGCAGTATTATCAACAACAGCAGCAAGAGCAAGATTACCAAACGGGTAGCGTTCAAAATTCCCCAGTGTATAAACCAACTTCACAGAAGGATACAAACAATAATTACTACGTGTCACAAGCTGAGACAACCACTCAAAAAAGTGTTCCTCCACAAGTTCTTTATCAAAATCCATACACACAAAACCCTCTGAATGAAAACAATTATTTCGCTAATCAAGATTACCCAAATAAAATTTATTACAGAAACATATCCCAAAGTGCTCCTAATTGGAATAGTAATTATGTTCTCCAACTTTATTCTACTGAAGGTCCATCTCAGCTACAGAATTCAAATTCTCAACCTCAGCAACAATTCCAGCAAGATTATTATCAGCAAGTGCAGCCACAGCCAGTAAAACCAACACAGCCCCAACAAACATATCCACAAATTCAACAGGTTATTCCCGACTACCCGCCACACCAATCATCCGAGTCCCAGCAATTTACTGAACAAAGACCCTTACAAGCACAATCGTCTCAACAACAGACAACTGTGCCCTATCCGCAGAGACAGGCCCCTGACCAAAACTATCAACGCCAAACACAAGTGTTAAACCCGCAGATTATTCAGAACCCTCAACAGCAGCTTCCGGTGCAAAATTCTCAACAACAGATTCCCGTTCGAAATTATCAACAACAGATTCCCGTTAGAAATCCTCAACAACAGACCCCGGTTCGAAATCCTCAACAACAGACCCCGGTTCGAAATTCTCAACAACAGATCCCGGTTCGAAATCCTCAACAGCAGGTCCAGGTTCAAAATTCTCAACAGCAGGTCCAGGTTCAAAATTCTCAACAACAGATTCCTGTTCGAAATCCTCAACAACAGATCCAGGTTCAAAATTCTCGACAACAGATTAAATTTCCAAATTCTCAACAACAAGTCCAAGTGGCAAATCCCCAGATTCAAAACCCTCAACAAGCTCAATTAGCTTCTCAGAGTATTCAAAATTCTCAACAATATATAGAGGAATATCTTCAGGAGATGCATCCTCCAAACCTACCTCCAAGTAATTATATTGCGAATAATCAGCAAGGGTCCAATAGGAAAAACTATTACGTACCAGTGTCACCACCACCTCAATCTTTATATGAGCAGCCACCAACACGACCTATTACATTCCCTCATCCACAACCAAATCAAAATTCCAATTCAAACATAAATGCATATAGACGTGTATCCCCGCAAAATCCTTACACAATGAATAACCCGTATGCAAATGCAAATGGTAATTCCAATGGACGAGCCCCTTACAATAATTACGCGCTCCCAGGTCGACAAGATGCAACTACAGCACGCTCGTTTTTAAGTAAAATTTTTAATCCTTTTGATCTTCACTTTCCTTCCAGGAACAAAAATAGTAACTTCATGAAAAGAACATTCTGGACCCCCAACAAGAGCTAATTATTTAAACTACTTGTTTAAGTGTGTTTAAAAGTATATACCTAGTTACATATTTAATTTATTTTAATTTATATATGCAATTGTTTTGTATCCTATTTAAGATTCCTCAGTGTTAAATGGTGTGTGTGAGCTGTGTATAGAATCATTCAGAAGGTCAAGTTTGAGGGCAAGGGTATACGTGAATGAATTTACTAGTTGTTATTTATAAATAAGCGTATACTATGTGACACAGAAAATGTCATATGTGTATTGTAGTACTTTACTTATGTACTGTGTACATAGCGGTCTACAAAGTATGCGAGGAAGATGAATGTGAAAATCACCCGTTAACCTAAATTGCAGAAGTGTATACGGATAAAGGATGCATCTGTATTATCTGCTAACAAAGTAATTATCACTGGGTGTTTGAATAAATGTTTAAAAGTATTGAGTTCTGTAAGTGCTAGCTAGGTTAATATCTGTAGTCAGAATTTACATTTTGCAAATCGCAATGTGAGACTGAAACAGTGAAAGGATGTCAGTCAACAATGAATGAGAATTTTTGTGTATGGGAGACATGCTAATGTAGTGAATGACTCAATTCTATTTCTGAGAATATTTTATGATTATTTTAAAGAAGCGAAATTATTGTTTAGAATATTTAGGTTTAAAGTCAGTTGTACTGGTAGTACTTATATTAACAGTCACAATTGTACAAGTTAATGAAACAATTTTCTTTTCTCTCTTTGACTAATTATTTTTATATAGGTAATACATGGTACATTGGGTTTTGCAAACAAAAGACATTTCCTGAAAGTACAGGATGCACAAGGAATTTTAAATATTTATATCACGACGATACGAAGATTAGTTAATAAACGTGTTTAGAAATTTTGGTGAGAAATGTGGATGGGTTATTAAATATTTAGCACTATAATATTTTTGGTAATAATTAAAGGTAAGGAATTATGTAAGTAATTATAATAATATCATTAAATGACTCACAAAATTGACCCTTTCGCTTGAATAGCATAATTATGTCACTCTTTTAAATAACTGCGGAACATATCCCAATAAGCGTTGCTGACATCGGTAATAGAGTAATCTGAATTTTGTCTCAATTTATATTCTTCATAATCAGCCAAAAAACAGGCCATACATTTCATGCTCACCACGTTCACAATTTCTGGTTTGATTCCTCCTACAGTTTTCTCTTCCAACATTCCATGAAATTCGATTCTGTCCCCGTTTTTAAAGCTGCTGATATATTCAATGAGATTTTTCTTTTCTTGTTTTTCATACGACTTTAGCTGTTTAGTTGAAACAAGAACGTTGACAATTGATTTAACTTCTGATGGTTCGTTCCCTCCTAGTAAAGTCCAGGACTTATCCTTTGGTGCATTGGGTAAAACGTTGACCGCAATTTCAAACGAAGCTTCTTGAATAGTTCCATTAATTGTTTTCTGAATATCGTAAGCCTTGGTGAGAATGATACGCCCTTTCCATTTTACAGCGGTGGGATTTCCCCCTGCATATTTGTTAGAGCATTTGAATTGAGTATTAACAATAGATTCGGTGTTCCAAGCAGTTCTGTGACAATTTAAATCATATTCTTCCCATTCGATGTGACTCAACTGCTCAATATCTTTAAGGGCTCCCCCAAAACGACGACCGCCTACTAAGGCGTCCAAATTATCAACTGAGATCTTGAAAACAGTCATGAGACCAATCACAGCAAAAATTATGACAAGGAAAGTCGCTCCGATTTTCCAGGCATCTTTGTATGTTTCTAAGAGCATAAAGAGCATGATCAAAAAACTGCTCACGACTGAAATGAGGATGAGTTCTTCAATTGCCATTTGCGCAGAGAGTTGAATAATTTTCATAACCCACAATGCACCCAGAATATCTGGCAAACAATTTTGCATTGTGTATCTACTGGTGTTCCAATAACAAGAAGAAATCTTTATCACTGCCACTATTGTAATCAAGACTACCCGATTGTCCAAGTTGAAAGGAATTTGTGGGAAAACATCTGTGATGACTTTTATTACAGCCATTCCTTCAAAGTCTGGCAGAACTGACAAGTATGTTGATAGTTGTTCATTACTCATCAGAGTACTGCAGAAAGAATGAACACTTTCACTGGAGAGTAACATGGCACACGCTAAGAAAATAGTTTGCCAGCTGCAAATAGTTTGGAACTTGGCTTGTATTCGGGAACGAAGCAAAGATGCTACAGTCAGAGAGCCAACGACTATGCGGATTGTTCCATGACTTTCGCTTCCACAAGAAGATAAAATGAGAAACGAGAGGAAATTCGCCGCAAGGTAAGGTAATAGAGATTTTTTCGTTAGTCTAGTTTCATTTTCAGCTGCACTCCAGTTTCCTTCTCGAACAGCACTCCAATTACCATCTCGCAGAGCGCTACGAAATGCTTCGGACCAATCTGGAAATAAAAAATTGATACACATTGTACAAAATATAAATTCCTCAACTTCAAATACTTCCCTTGAGAGTCTGCTTCCAGATAATTGCACATGTCAAGTTTATTATTGTCATACAAAAGAATATTCTTGGAATTACTTTCTTCTTCACAATCGTTCTTTACAACAAAAAAGCTCCACAGAAGGCTTTTCATCCATTGTATTACGAAATAGCGGTGGCATTTTAAATTCACGAGTTTTTTATTTACCTCTGAAATTGGAAAGACGTCTTCGCCATAAAATCAAATTATAAGCTGACCAAACTCCCAGAAATGCGGCTCCCATGAGGACACATTTTGTCAAGCTCGCAGCTCCGGTGAGTGCTGCCAAAATGAGAAGCTGTCCAATGAATGCATTTCCATTTGAAGCAATCTTCCATTCATGTCGGGGCAAGTCTCTTTTCTTACTGTCAATACTCGGCTGTGGAATGTTTCCACTATTGTGAGATCCTGCTGCTTTGAGCAAGTCTTCTAAACTCATTTTTACCTCGTCTTGAGACAACAGATATTCAATTGATTGACATTGACGAACACTGCTAAGAATTCCTTGTGGGTTCTCTAAATTCGATTCTATTTGCAAATCCGGTTCGTGTACTGTGAATGTTTCATTCAAATCAAACCCACATTTTGGAAACTCTTCATCTCTATCGTTGTCTGGGAAATTGCCCGAATTATGACAATTTTCGCCGGAATTTGAACTCGATTCTTCTCTTTGTAAATCCGCATCTGGTAGTGCGTCTTTATGGTTGTCATTATCATCAAACGTTACTTTCTTTTTAATAGATTGAATTCTGGCAAGGAGTTGGGTTGTGGTTATAAACTTTTCTTCATTGTTCAATCTAAACCACATTGCATTTTATTGTAAAAGTATTTTGTTTAAAATTAAACATAAATCTCTACAGGTTCGATTCATTTTTCTTTTCTCCGAATAATAAGGTGACTTACTTAAAGTACAGGATACGTGCAGCTTTGTACGTGAGTTTCTCATTCAACGGAGTATTTATACATGTTCGAACTTCGAAAATATTCAGACTAGTAATTCCTGTAACGGCAATGATGAAACAGAAATAAATACACAAAATTATTCATTCATGAATTTAAATTGTACGTAGACATGGCTTTTATCATTTTGATTCTTTTTCTATTCATAAGAGTGCAATTTGGACAATACCTCGACCAGTAGAGAGACATTCTTCCAATAGTCTTGTGGCTTCTTCATTGCCTTGTTCAGAAGACTTCACCAACCAATAAATGGCCATTCTGGCATTCTCATCTGGAATTGTAAATGCATATATAGTTTATTATTATTACAGACTCGGCATTAACTGCGATATAAATAACAGACAAAAACATAAGACTATAACTTCTACTGCACTACTACTGTCTGTGTTCATTGCAGTTTCATCAGGTTTAGCAGTTTGATTGAAGAAGTTGGTTTATTCAGAAAACAGAATTGAATAGAGAGACCACCACACGGGTGCCATTACCGCTAATGGTGTAGCGTCAGGTTAGTAAGGTATATTGCTAGAGACAGGAGTGTCTTTCAAAGAATAATACGTAACTCTCCGAAGTTAAATCGAATGAATTCAGTTGGTAATGTAATAATGGAAAATTTAATTGAAAAGCTTATGTTTCATGCAGCTGTGGACCAATAAAACTTGAGGGGCTATTCTATACTCGCTTTTATCTTTTATTTTAGAACGCGCTAGGCTAATGGATAAATAACTTCATTGCAGTTTGTATAAATTATAAATTAAATCCACACATGCTACAGAAAGTGTACCTTATCAAATATTGCATGAAGTTTCGACAGGAATATTTTACTGCAGTTAGTATTGTAGATGGATTGAGAAATATGAAACTATGAAATATTATGCAATCTATTATATTGTCACTAGTAATAAAACTGGGAAACTTATACCTAGAAGGAAATATTATGCTTTTAGCTGTCACAATATTATTCTTGCAATGATAGAGAGTAACTAGTAGATCTTTATAGGGTTGTAATATTGATTTAAGTACCAGAACCTTAGAAAAGGTAAACTATAAATGCATATGTAGCGTAGCGTACACCGGAGTTTTGCGTATAAAACCTAAAATTTACAATCAGAGCTAGGCAAACAAATTAATTCCCTGTTTGACAAAGTAATTAATTTTCGTTATGGCTGTGCCCTCAGAGTAAGTATGAATGTTCAGTGTTGATGTTTCAGTGCAAATACCACCACTAGCGGAAATATTACTACTTGTCTTTTCCACGTTGTCTCATGCAATGCTTTCGATTCTGCTACAGCGATCTCTAAGCTATAGGACATGTTTTTGCTTGCAGAAAGACTATTCCTACATGCTGATTGTGTAAAATAAAAGCATTGATTTCTGTATAGAATTACAATAATAATTTTAATCATATTATTCAAACTTAACGAGTCCTGTAACATGGAGAAGACCTAGCTATAGCTTGTGAAATGGAAAAAGTGAATTGCTTCTTTAAAAGGTAAGTGGTGGAAATATGTAAAGCAAAGTATGCTATGACTCCAACAGTTTATGTAATTGTGCAAGCTGAAAATATCTGAATCGGGTAACTACGGTTTTACTTCTAAAACTGATCATAAAATAGAAACGGATCTATACAAACGTGTGTGTAATTTCTTCCTAAGAAGAATATAATATTACAGTATGAGAAAAATAAATTATTCCCGTAGGACAATAAAAACTGAAGTGTATAGCAGCATCATGGAATTGTTATCAATATTTCATGACAGATGCAAAATGTTTAAATCTAGAATAACTTTAACTCAGATCACATACTGCATAAATCTGGCAAGTTGATTTGATTTAAATTATGTCAAGATTTTCTTCCATTGCCAAAAGTATCCTGGAAACATAAGCGTGAGCAATAAAAGCAGTTCTTATGTATAGACACATCTACATTTTCCTTAATATTAGTAAATCTATATAATACAGAATGAGAATATTCAGTATAACTTAGTCTGTCAGCTCAGCAAAAGTGGATTGCCACATCACATAGGCATATCTACTACTGCGACTGCATACGCAAATGTATTAGAATTCCAATATAAAATTTGCTTTTGCAATTTCACACACGATGCACGACTACTTATATAGTTTCATATATTAATCATAATACACATACCTATGTACTTTTATACTTATGTGCATACACAAACGCCTTATAAAGAGAATGCAAACTTGACTTCCACAGTTCTGCCGGCACAAACTAAACCAATAAGAAATACATTCATACATATGGTGAAACAGGATACGTACTTGCATTTTCTTGTCACATTTTAGGGCTTGTCGTCAGAAAAGTTATTTCCACAACAGAATATACATTATAGTATCTGCTTTGTGTTGTGCAACCTCAACTTGAATAGTATTACATAGGTACTTACCCTTGCACTATTTTATAGACAACCCGCATTTTATATACAAAGGTTAATGTATTCTCCAATTCTCCTACTAGTAGTACTACTGCGTATGTTATTATGGAAATGGAGAAGGCTGGAAACGATATGAGACATCGCTATGTGCAAATCTAGACAAACCTCTTCCATGTTCTTTAAATTAAGCAAGAAGGAAATTAGTTTAAAAAAAGTAAAATGACACAGCCGATCTAATTTAGTAAAATTAGAGATTCTGGTTGCAGCACTTCTGTTCTCCAGATCCAATCAATATTGGTCTCATTGTATTAATTCCGTTTTACATCTTTCACATATGTGTAGGCTACACTTATACTAATTTTAGTGAGATTGTACGGGAAGTT
Organism: Pogonognathellus flavescens; assembly: GCA_019776165.1. NCBI lineage: Eukaryota > Metazoa > Arthropoda > Collembola > Entomobryomorpha > Tomoceridae > Pogonognathellus > Pogonognathellus flavescens. Next base: position 39,984 of record JABASD010000358.1, read on the forward strand.
ATAGGTACACACAGCATTTGTAACAAAATCTTTATGTGAGCTCACATAATCAGCGTAGTAGTAGATATACTAAAGCCTGGTATACCTATGTAGGCATACATAGTTTACTTGTAAACTTTGAAAGAAATTATATAAGCCTTTACTGCTGCTGCTCTTATTACTAAAACTGTATATATATAGAGTGAAGGAGGAACGTTGTTAAAATTAAAGCTCAAGCTCCCTGAACGTGCTGAAATGCAAGTCAGGCAAAGCAAAGTCAAATCTGTATGATTTATTAAATCTCATTCCATGTCTGTATTTGCCCAACTCTTCTACCAAACTGCATTCAAAGATTCATAGCAAGTTAAACTTGTACGATATGTAAACTCACACTCACTCTGTGTATTCTCTGTAGACGAAGCTTCTTGACTGTCCTGCAAAAGTTTTTTCGCAACATCCAACTGGGCTTCCTCACAACCTATGTACATACAATGCATCCACATGTGCATTAGTCATTTTTCTCCTATTACTCCTTTTTATTATTCAAGAGGCATAGTATGTAATAGAAATAATATGATAGTTTCAAAAACTAACCTTCTTCAGCCAAATTTGCCTTTACAAGGTGGACGCTCATCATAGAACGATCTGTGACACAAAACATCAAAACGGTTTTTACATTAACTCGCCTTTAATAAAGTTGGCTTATAATACGTATCTTATGTTATAAAATATATTCTCTTTTATCTTTGATGTAGGCACATGGAAAAACAAAGCTCTATAAAATCTGCATTGTGCATAGAGTTTCTATACTGTGTTGGATTCCTTATCTGTAAACTGTAATATTGAAAGTTCTATGCGAATGAATGTATGTTAACAAGAGATAGAGAGGGATATTTAGCAGAGTCGGCCTTCAACTTTTATATCTCGAATCCTTGTTTATAAATGCTTATATGTATAAAGACAACTAAACAAGACACCCACACACGTTCAGAGATTATACCTGTACTTGTAATCTCCATTCTCCAACCACAATGCTATCACCACCGCGTTATTTATTTTGCAATAATAAAGTCAACGTACCTATAAAGCCATATATTCTAAACGTTTTAATACACCACGAGGTAAAAAATAGGTTACCTAAACTCCAATCACAGTTGCTTTACAAATTTCCTCACACATACTTTATATTCACAGGAATGTGTTTAAGTACTTGAGAATTTTTATAAAAATGAAATGGGAAAATGTGTGTTTATAGTAAATACGAAGGTTTTTTACCGTGTAGAGTCCAGAGTTTTCTCTGTTTCTTTCCGTCTACGACCCGAATATCCCCAGCCATGGTGGTTGTTGAGTGTGTGGCTTGGTGTGAGTGAATAAATGACTTGTATGAAGATGAGAACGTCGACGACGACAATGTTGAAGGTGTGTTCGAGTCTGAGCGACTAACTACACGACTACCTCCACCACTGCCACAACGACTACCACCATCCGTTGCGAGTAGTGCTGCTGATTGAGTTTCAGAGCCTTGAGCAATTTTCCACTCACTCACATTCAGTCCGGCAACAGAAGAGACATTGCTTTTGCCATGGCTAATGTGATTGCCATTTTCAACCACTAAACTTGTGGTTGTTGTTGTTGCTGTTGCTTTTCTAGAAGTGGGAGATGATAATTTAACTCGACATGCCATCCAATGAAACAAAAAGGGTTCGTCCAAAACGTCACTTCATTCAACGTTGTGCTTTATTCCTTTCAAGTTTTTACTTTTTCACCAACCATGCTCCTTTAAGAGTAAGTCCTTTCCCCGGATACGATCTTCTACTACACTGCGACAGTTAATGGAACTTCAACCACACCGAAACAAAAGCTAGAAAGACGATGTGATGTAAAGACACTCTACTGGTAGTGTTCGCTTTGTGTTTTAGTAGCATTTAACATTTATTTCAGCATTTATTAGCACAGGACGACGGGAGCTGTTGTTTTATATTGTAGTACCTATTAGGGCAATGGCAATCCTTATGGTAAAACTACCGTGCTACTATTTGTAGTAGAAATAAAGTATCTGCTTTTGTCTAGAACCATGTCTAGAACTATATATTTATAGTAGGAACAAACAGCGGTCGATTCATTTGATAATCGTAACATTCACATTCACTTCCACCTTCACTCAAAATGACACTAAAGACAAGGCAGAAGATAAACGTTTATTTACACGACTGAATAATAAAGTATGTGCACATCGAACCAAAAACCCGGCGACTGCTCTCGGACTAGGCCAATGCTCTGTTCAGTATCTTGTAAATATTAATGGAGAGACTCGCTAACAAATACACGTACATACAAATGCACTATGTAGTGAAAGACATTACTACAAGTCTGTTTCCTTTTCCTCTGTCTCTCTCTCTCTCTCCACTCTGTTTACCATTTACACTCTTTGCATGCAATGCAATATCAAAATACAGAAATGTAAAGCACAAATGTTGTAAAGGTACATGGAACAACATACAGTTCGGGTTCAGACGTTCAGAATGACGTGACGACTTGCTCGTAGACTGAAAGGGGTGAATTGTACTAACAATAATATCAAGCCGGGGTTTTTGCAGAGGTTTATACAATATAGTTGTTAAATGTATACACACACACACAAGAGCGAAGACGAAGAACAGAAAATACGGGAACTTATCTTCTTTTACCGTGTCGCTCCACTGTGCTGGTGATAAGTAGTGACTTGTGTGCACTGAGGGCCGTCGAGAACTACCCGAAGTAGGAGAAACTCTGTGGGAAGTCTGTTATGTATTGAGAAAGTGAATGGAGAAGCCTGGAAATGAAATGAGAGTGAGTCAACTACTAACACAAAGGCCTAAGAGCATACTACTACCAGTAGAAACGTTCTTTTTCTTTCCAGTGATATCTTTAAGACTGTTGTGTGAGTTTAACTTAGCGTAGCAAAATCCAGTCGTCTCACTTCAGTCTTCCGTCCGTGAGTGAACACAACTTGAACGTAACTGACTCGACTCAACTCTCTGAAGCCTTCACATATTAGAACACACACAGAAGAAGTCTTCGTTAGTTTATGGTATTAGTATTTACACGCTGTTATTACAAGTCTGTGGACTGCAACACTATGATTCGCTTGTTAAAAATATGCCATTTCGTTTATTCCTTTAGTTTTTCCTTCCGTCTTTTTCTTTTTCCCAACAGTCTTTTCTTTCTCTCTTATTGTTGGTTTCGTCCAATTTAATAAGTATTATTCCGACGAGTCTCTGTCGATTCCTCCTTGTAACTGGTTTACAATACAATACTTCAGTTAATAATAGTTTTTTCCCTATTTGTTTGTGTGTATTCGGTTTACGACTGCCTCTGTATTATTGCTATTTTACAAAGATACATGTACTTCCCCGGCCATGCAATCGCAATCCATGCAATGCACCTTTTCCAATTCCGGTGTTTGTTTGTCTTCAGTTCAGTCTTTATTCCTGCTAGTCTCACTCTTATACTATTACTGCAGCTTTGCTTTCAATGTTATACAATAGTACAAATACTCGAAATTCCTTCTAGTACAAGAACACTGCACTATGATGGTTTTCTTGAATTTATCTGTAATCTGTATGTATTGCTGGGTATTGAGAGTATTGGTTTTGTATTGTAGTTTCGTTCAGTGTGGTGTGTTGTAAAGAAATGGGATGTGGACGTGTGGCCTGGAATGACTAAGGTAGAACTGAATGGATGAATTGCGAATTGAGAGTTGGATGCACGTGCTATATTACTAGTAGTACAATCGTGTAATATATCTCTTAGCGAAACTTATTTCTTTGCAAGTCATAATGCACACCCGAACATATTATATATACGTTTCCAGACTGCCACACCATTTATTACTCACTCAATACAAACACTCTCTCTCTCTCTCTCTTTCTCACACACACAAAGTCTCTCGTGCTGTATCTGTGGCATAATCTCTAGTAGTCCATATTGTGCCACTAAATCGAATTGAGCAATAGTAGCTTAAGACGTAAAACTCTCTATGTGTGTGTATAGCATTAAAAGATCTTGCTTGGAGTAACTGTAACTATTTTCTTCATATACAACTACACAACACAACTATATTTGGACTGTACTACAAGCAGCATGACAAGTGTATTTGTAAAAGGTACACATAGGAATATTACACTATGTACGATAATATCCCTGTTGTACTGATATATTGCTGCTGCAGAAGTTAGAGTGGAGGCCGGAGAGTTGCTGTACATGGTTACTGAGAGTACAGACTGATGTTGAGTTGGTGATGGTGAATGCAAGTTATTTTGTAAGTGTAAATTGAACCAAGTAAGTTAAAAAGAGCCTTTCTTTATTCGGATATCACACGCTACTTCATACTTGCATATTACTTACAGTCAAAAGGCACAGTAAATACACATGCAGAGGAATTATACGTTTGCAGTACAATTTTCTAAGCTTAGTAGTAGAGTTGCTCTCATGTAAAAGCGCTCAGTTACTTTTGGCGTAGACTTAGTTGACATATAAGGAGGATGAATGAAAAGGTCCTATGTCTTTTCAAAGTCGTATGATTGTGTTGAGCTGTCTCTCTGTCGCTCTGTGTACAAAATTCTCCACTCTCTCTCTCTCTCTCTGGGTGGAATACTCTTTTATCAGTTTTTTCGAAAGCTTCTTCGAGACTTGGCTCGATTTGACTGCGAAACTAATACAGAGTGTCTACCAACTGACTCGCTCTTGAAAGAAAATCTACACACATGTATGTATCTGTATATAGATTTACAAAGATATCATATATATAAAAATACCCTAGCTATATTTAATATTTGCACTCTCTCCCTCTGAAATTGAAGTAATAATATTAGCAGCGCTAGTGTGTATGCTAGTATAAGTTGTAAAATCAACACAGTGGTGTGTATGGGTGTGGTATATATATGTTTACTTGTAATATTATGTGGGAAGATCGAGATAGTAGAATAGAGGACATTTTATATTCCCTTCAATTCCATTCTTCTGAATTAAGTGAGTTCACTCTCGAATTGCATTGGGATTTGGATTTTCTACCAAGAAGAACACAAAACAACTGAATGTGTAGTATCAGTACTATAATGTAGACTTTAATAAAAATTTTACTTGGGTAGTATTTGTATTTTACCATACATATGAGTATCTGTAAAACAAAGAACGTCACTTCAACACATTTCCGTACTTCGTGTGCTTTGCTTACAATTTTCCATTTTGTTTGGCCTGTATGTACATACTTAACTGCAAAAGAACATTATGTACCTAAACAATGGCAGAGACATTGACAACAGAAAATTCCTTGCCATTTAGAATCTAAGACTATTTAAGACACAGGGCAATATAAAATCCCTCTATAATAGTATGAGTATGAAATACCATCAAAATTATTTGGTATGGGTTTAAACATGTCTTTAGTATACTGTGTGTGTGTGTATAGGGTGGACTTGGAAAGGGCTGCACGATTATTTTGCATATAACAAAACTTAAGTGAAATGGAGAGACAGAAAGAGAGAAAAACAAAGAAGAGAGAAGACTAATATGTCTCTTCTGTGCAATCATTTGCTCTTACGAACTTCTAACTAACCATGTAAATGTTACAAATGTTCTATATAGCTTGTATACGATGTGTTATATACGTTCTTATAATATCTGTATAGAAACGTAAATTAGGCTTAATAGACCCTTATCTATAGCTAGGTAGTTATCAACTGTCTACTTTTGACCGTGTATGGACGCAAACAACTACTGCAAAGTTTAATAACACACTAAAATGTTGTAGAAAGCATTTTGGGGAGTATAGAAGTAGATTCTAATGTACGTACGTACTACTACGTACAGATAACACAGTAAAAAACAAATGTCATGTTCGTTCATCTGCATAAAAGTCAAAGTAGTCTGGTAGAATACAGAAATAGTCGCACTCTGCTGGACCTTTTCACATTATTAGTACATACATCCTATAGGAACAATGTTGACTTTTTGGATTTATTGTATATAGCAATCTGTTTCGTAGTGTATGTATAACATGTCATGTGTGTTTCTAATGTCCCTCTTGACTCTACAAATAACAACTAAGGCAAACAAGCCATGATAATGCTAAATAGCCTGTCAACGACTGGATAAATTGCTGAATAATACATTGAGTGAACGTAGAGTATTATTATTCCACTGTTTTACTTGTTACTGACTGAGTCTGTTATTACAGAAATAATAATAATATCTGTTTATGGTTGTGCCTGTACATGTAAAGTGTAAAAGAGTATGTACTGTACTGTGTTAAATAAAATCGGGATATATTTACACACGAAGTTATTTCATTCTATTTTAGACTACTACTACTGTATTATTAAAGTAATCACAACAAGTTTAATCCCATGTTATGACTTGGAAGTTTGAATGGTTCTTTCTTGCCGAGACTCTGTACTTTAATACCAAATGCATACATAATCGTTGTAAAATACTTTTGGCAGGAAGATAGTGAGATTTTTGGCTACGCTACGCCTTATTGCCTCCATAACTTGATTCACAATGAGATTACATGCTGCATGGGGTATAGTAACACTACCAGTGAGCATTTTCTACTGTATAAATTTTCACAGTATTTCATAAAGATGCACTGATACGCTTTAATATCTAAAATGCTCTTTAGCATATTATGCAGGGGAATTTACACAGGGAATACTTTATCCTACGGTGGATGAGAGTTCGAGAGAGAGAAATATACTGTAGTGGTAGATAGGAGAGTGCTGAAATCACTGTTTTGGGCCATCGTTTCCGTGTTGGTTGGTTGATTTGTTCTTTGTGTACTAAAATTGTGTGTTGAGTCTGCGAGAGCAAGTCTAGAGAGTGTTATGCTCTGTAACTTTGCTCTTTCGTCTTTAAAGTTCATTCCTTCTTGCTGCCGGAACTTAAATACGTAATAGAATCCGTATGTACCTTTATACTTTTTACATTTACTACCCTATATGTACAAAGAGCATTTTCCTTGCGTATTACTATCTGTACTGTGTAGATATATGTTTCTAATAATGTTTTTAGTACGAGAAGTACGTATATATTTCTGAATGTGAGCTTTACATTGAAGAAAGCGTTTGTAGAGTAGCATAGTAGTCGTATTTGTAGAAGTTGAAAGGAAATGTTAAAGTCCACTGTGTATAACATAGGAAAAGTTGACTTGACATGGCTCAATTGAATCCGGGGTTGGTAGATTCCTTGCAACTGATAATTCTCAATCTGTGTTGTGCTCCTTTGCTTTGCTTGTGTGCGGTGTGCCTGGAATTACTGAGTATCTTTCATGATATAGGTAACCTATTCAAGTGGCATGTTGGATATTACTTCTATGGGATTTGTATCTTGGTACAATAAGTGGAATGGAAAGTAACATAATACTAACGTAAAATGACAGTTAGCTCTAAAAGTTAAATTGTGTGCATTTCAGAATTCCTATGGGCCAGTATTCTATTCTGTATCTAAAGAGAATAAATTCTTTGCTCAACTTCAATTTGACTTGATTCGACATAGCAGTAGTAAAAGAGACTTTAGCAAGAAAAGTAGCAGCAATTTAACAGAACTCAATTGTAAAGTTGAAAAGAGAAAAGATGTAGAAGTTTAGTCTTGGTTTGCTTTAACACACGTAGTCGAATGTATTCTTCGGCTAATCTGCATGGAATTTTATTTCTCCGCAAACCTAAAGCTTTTTGCTTGCACGCAAACATTACTAAGAGACTGGAGTAACGGCTATCTCATTTTGATTTGGCATGCCGGAATTGAAATTCTTCTCTTGATGCTTAAACATGTTGTAAAAGCAAAATATATTACTACTATATTACATCTTGACCTGCTTTTACATTTTGTAGCTACCTAAGGTAAAGTATTCCATTACTGGAGAGAGGAATTTACAATTCAGCATGCAACGTGTACTATGCCTGTATATTTCATATGTAATTTGCAATACTTCACAATGTTTAGCCTCAATATTGTATTCCTGTAGCAGAATTTGCTTGCATTACTATTATGCTATTGCTGAATGTGTATAAGGGTTCTTCTTACGTAGTCAGTACTCAAAAACATTTACATTTACAAAAATATAATATGCATGGAGTGCTTTGGTTTCGTTCGTCTAATTTAAATCTAATCCGATCCCATTATATCTGAATGAAGAAATTCCGGGTATAAAATGTAGTACGGTATGTTTAGCGGGGTTTATATTTGCGTGGACTGGATATATATTCTTGAGGTACTTTATAAGGGGAGATGAAGCATAAACTTTTGTTATTGAAAGGATAATGGCTTGGGTTGAAACAGTTTGTCCTTGGTGGAAAAACCGATTTTCCATTCCAAACTTGCATTCTTATAGTTGCGAATTGCGTACACGTAGTAAATTATATGCTACTACGTGTATTAGTAGATGTGTATGTATTATAGATTAATTTCCTATTTTCATTAGGTATAAATAATATTTTCCTCCGGGTTCGGTTTAACAAGTATTAAACAAAAACTCGTTTGATGTCAGTGATGTGTGCTTGGTTTTGATAACTATTCCTTTGACTCATGTAAAAAATTCAAAGACACGGTCATGCAAACAAACTAAAGCAAAACTTTCAAAGTGCACTTTGTGCTTCATGGAACATATAAGTGTTCTGCGTAGATATTTTAGTGTTTGTGTATTTCCATTACGTATACTTTTTTAATAGTAGTAGTAAGTACTGATGGGAGTATTACATAAGGCTGGGTAAAACCAAAGGAAGAGATAGCGAAAAATCTCTTTTTGGTTAAAAGTTTAAATCTTTGTGTGAAGATACTTCAGGAGAGATGAATCGACTTTGGTTTATTACCAAACTCAGTCAAGAGAAAATGAACTTTTGCATTAGCATTGCCGAAGGAGAAATGAAAGCCCCTTGCTCTCATATATTCCACACTTCATTTACCGCAGCTTTCAAGTTATTTAAATGTAAATGTTAATTTTCAGTTTTCCACCACTTCCGTAAGATTTATCTCCATCATTTCAATAGTTGTGCTTTTTAAATTGAACGCATAAAAAACCTGAATGTATCTTCCTGAATGTTTATGTTTTTAATACTCTACTCCTGTATATTGATTTGTCTTGAGTTGTCCTCTCTATAAATGGGTCAATGCCTGTACTTACAACAAAGAATACATCAGAATGCACAAATACCGACGGACAAAAATATTCTATAAAATATTCAGTTGCTTTTGCAATTCAGTAGCTTCAAATATGCAATTTTGTGTCTTCTAGTAGTTGTACTAATACAACTTATTTCTAGATATCTATCTGTGTGCTGTGATATTTAAATATAGCTAGTTAAAAGTATGTCATGAATTAGTTATATCCGATTGATGTCATAATTCTTCCATTTCTTTAATCTTCCCCAATACCATTCTTCATGAAATGTCGATACCATATGCCATATACCACCGTAGATTGGATTGCTTTGATGATTCATTGAAAAAACCCCACTTGATGCGTAACGAGCTATTGATTTATTTACCTTTATAGTCAAGTAGCCGTTCTAAGCATGAATAACTCCGATAATAGTTACTTTAGTAGAGTATAGAAACTTCGTTTGTAATTTATAGCTCCAGTGTATGAACTTTCATCCTACAGCTATAATATATTTCCCCTTCCCGGCTCAGTTCTATTCGTAATTAATCATGTATGTATTTTTATGTGCACGATTATTATTCACGGTATTTCTTATGTGTCATAGTGTGCTTTGTCCTTCCAAAATATGATACACTAAAATACTAGTACAGGGTTTGCCGCATACAGAATTCAATACAAAGCAGAGTGAGAATTACATACGAGGTAATTACATGTAGAAAATTACATTAATACAAATATTTACATGCAAATGTCACACACTTCTGATACATCCCTGCAGAAAGAGCAGGAATAACCTTATGACTGCAGCAGATAAAAAATGTCTCGCTTTTCTGTATCTGTATCCAATCACGATAAGACGGAAGGTAATTATTGCTAATTCAGGTCGTTAATACATTAATAACTCTCTATACAGTCTCTGAGTTTTGTGAAACGAGCGATCAGAATTTTGTATTTGTCATCTGTAAAAGAAAATTAATTTTTATGTCCATCCAGAGTTCATATGTATTCTACTTTATGTCAACATTACTACCTTCCTTATAGCTAAATTGTGCAAGTAATTCATACGAATTACTTTGCTTTGGACTATCATCTCGTACGTTTCATGTTCATTCCCAAAAGCACAGCAAATTAAGATTTATGAATAGATATTTTACATTACGTACTACAAAGCTATATCTCCACTCTTGACATTCTGATTCCTTTTTTACTCTACAAATACTACGTATCACTAATAATAGACTGTTTAGCTTCATCTGTTTGCGTAGGTCTGTACGTAACGTTTATGTAACTCCTCGACAGTTGGCACATGTCCTTTAGTCATGCACAGATAGCAGAAACGTAATAATACGCTTTAACCCCATGACTGTTGTATCTGCACACAATAAGAATGACATTTTCAGTTTATATTGTATAGTCACATGCTGTACCCGGCATACGATCCGGTTAGATCCGAAACTCCTCTATATTACTAATATTATTATACTTACAGTAGGAGGAGTAGTATGCTTTCTTTACACTTCTAAGTTCTGTCACGGTATTTGGACACTAATCCGTTAATAATCCCTTAATTACTGCAGAAACTCACGTAGTCACTTTATACATTCAGTTTGTTCTCATTCACTTCGTTTGTTTACTTTGTTTGTCTCTGCAGAAGGAGCATCGTTCGCAAACAACTCTTTTTAGGTGTGTCGCAACTTTTCCAGTGAATTAAAACTTGGGGATTTAATTGAATCGTACGTTCCATAAAGTACAACATCCAAATTTAACTTTCTTCCTTCAAATCCTATAGAGGTAAGTTAAAGTTTTTGTCTCTATTTCATTTTGTAACATTGCAACGTTTCTTTTCCTCCTTTCGTTGCAACAATAACAAAATAGGGTGATTCAAAACGTACTAGTTGAAACTGAAAGGTAATTGCACAAACACAATAAGTATACATATATGTATCTTGCAAGCTTTGCGTGCTTTCTCCCCTTACAAATAAAAAATGAAATGTACCATACATATAAACACATCTCTCCTGGTGTCCCGGTCGCTGTCATATCAAAAATGCACTACAAAGCATGGAAAATCGTCAAACAAAATATTCAATGCTTATGTACAATGTTTCATGTGCAAACTTAAAGTGCTGTGATCCAAAAGGAATTGAAAAATAGCATGGCGGGGATTTAATATAGAAATAGAGATTATAGGTACTGTTAAATTAATAATGTAAAGAACCGTGAGACAAAACCCTCAAGTTAACGAGTCACAAAGTAGCTCTAGGACTCCAGCAGCGAGTTATGTTTGCTGTGTTTCCTACTCCCACTAATTCCTTCTGTAGTAGGTCGTATCAAGTTTCTTATCTTTACTTTAGTAGTGTAGCAGCAGCAATGAAATATTTATAAAGTATCCTTTAGTGCTATTACAGTCGAAAATTAAATACCTTAGTCGCACATTGTGATGTCAATGCTTATCATCATGCATTATTAATGATCGTATTAAACTTCACCTCTTTCCTTGCTATTCGGTAATTAAGGTCTGACGTGCAGTGTTTCACGGGCTGTCTAAAGTACAAAAGATTGAGTTTCTCAACAGAATAAATGCTTCTAATGTAACATTTTTGATGTGTATAGAAGTACTTTTACTCTAAATGCGTCATGGGTTTTGTATGCGTAAAAGTGTCACTAATAATTTCGACCTTTCATCTTTTTGAATTTTCATTACAACGCAGTGCATAGTACAATTTGCAATCAACAAAAAGCCATTTAATGTCCATTTAATGGATTCCATTACATATTTATTTTACTGGGGTGCATAAAGGTTTGGAAAACTAAAACCCTTGAAAATATTTACCTGAAAAATATTTGTATTCTTTTATACTATTTTTCTTTAGATATTTCATAAAAACGTAGGTTACAAATCAGAAACAAAGGTTTCATATGTGTTTATAATTTTACACAAAACAGAAATAAAAACCAAAATGATTCAATTTTCCACTTTCATAGTATTTATTTCCACTCGCAGAAGAAAATACAATCACAAGACCACAAGCTACAGATCAGTTATAAAATCAACACCAATTACATATACAATATACATATATTCATATTATGATATAACTCTTATTTGTTTTTGCCCATGAACTAAAGAACGGCACATTGCGTAATGCGTATAATATTGTACAATAGAACAAATAAGATTCAAGGATGTAAAAGAAAAAGTAATGCTCATCTCTCCCTTCTGGACATATCCCTTTCTGAATTACTTACAAGGGGGAATGGCTGCATGTCTCTTTCATTCTACCTATCAAAGCGTCGTAGTTGGTGGTGTGGTTCTTGTAACACCCAAGACAGACAGACACATATCAGATATCACTGGCCACGCAATCTCGCACATTACAATATGTGTGAGTATACTAATGATGTGTAATAATATGAGTTGAGTTGCACAAAACAAAAGAACAGTTTTAAGAATAGCAAGCAAGTACTTATATATATCAGTAGGTAAAGAACATCATCCAGTACTATTCAAAGATTCAGCATGGGATTTCTATCCAGCTTTCTAGCTTGGCTTGTTGAAAATCATTCATTAGGTATTCCACATGATAAGTAGCAAGTGTACAGAGAAATCCTCGTGGACTGTATTAAAGTAGCACTACTCTAGTACATACTGTGACGACTGACGTTGATATGGTGTGAGACTCGTAAGACTTGTAGCACCATACGGTTTTTTGTCCACAAAAAGTCACACACGTAGCATAGCGCAGTTGAATTCAAAGCAGGACATGTGTAAAGCTGGAGTATATACTTACATAGGTATTCACTATATTTACTGTATTAGGTCATTTTATGGACTACTACGTACATATAGGTAGTTTCTGTACATTCTGGAAGTTCAGAGAAGTAATGATATACCTCTGTACAAAACATCAATTAAATCTCATTGCTTATATAAAGGTTACTTATACCTCGTCAGGCAATAGGATAACCTTGCAATAGTTGTACAAACACGAGTACTTGGTTTAATTTCATTTCCATGCTCAAGACAAATCAAGAAAGTCAAAGCAGACTAAAATCGGTTGGGATAGTGCAAACTTTGCAAGTTTCTATCGACTGCATTATAAATAAGTTTACCACACTTGGCTCTCTAATTGAATTGTACACAGTTTACCTCTTGAGTAAAAGTAGCCTGTAGCAAAGACTATCTTTTTTGGAGGGATACTAAAGGAGAAGGCCAAATTAAACGTAAGTTCATACGGTTGTTCATTTATTAGGCCGTAGCAATATATCCACAATAAAATTGTGTGTTTAAGATTTAAGGAATAGTATACTTATCCAGCAAGAAGTATTAAAGATTATAGGTATATAAAATATTACACTGATAAAGGACTCCTTCAACGATCCTATTAAAAGTGGTTTGAATACGCCAGAGCCTAGCCGGCTGTAATAACAATATTTTATACCTGCTCAAAAGTTGAAGGAAACAACAGGTAAGCTTACAATTGCATATTAGTGTGGGTAATGTGTATACATGTAGATACTATACTACCTAGTTGAAAATGTGTTGAATATTATGCACCTGAGATAAGCGTGGCAAGGTTTATTGGTAATGTTTTTCATTTAGCTTACTACGTATACTTCCCGATTCTTGTATCTTGAACTCCACCAGCAGCCATGCGTTAATTTGTTTTTCGCTTGTGGCAAAACAACAGATGTTATTTTATTGTACACAAACGACATACCTACTAGGACATTTAATAATAGTAGTTATTATTATTATCTAAAGAATGCGTACCTATCTATATTTACCGGAATGATAGGGAGGCATTGTTGTGAATTTACACATAATCCCTGCTAATACTTTTACAACTTTCGTAATTCGTTTAATTCTGCATTGGTAGTTTAAATGGATTTATTGTGTGGTTCAGGTAAAATGGGATCCATGGCTGAAGCTCCGTTGTGGACACCTACGCAAGAGGATTTACCGAATCTCAGATTGGAACAGCTAAGGAAATTCGTGAATGAAAAATATAAGTTAAACTTGCAAACGTACCATGACCTACATAAGTGGTCTGTGAATAGTCGAGCAGCATTTTGGGGAGAAGTGTGGGATCTTGGACAGATCATTCATAGTGAAACTTACTCTTCAGTTGTAGATGAAACAATTTCTATTGACAGAATTCCCAAGTGGTTTCAAGGAGCTAGACTTAACTTTGCAGAGAATTTGCTGGAAAAGGGAAACGACCAGGATATTGCAGTTTATTACAAAGGTAAGAGAATTCTGTAAATAATGTCTATCCACTCAAAGTGAAACGATTATCTTAATTGCTATTCCATGTCGAATCACATGCCGTCTCAATAAATAATAATTATCTTGCCATCTCCACTTACATTCTAAAAGCTTTTCATTGAAACTCATAGTAGTCTCACATTCAAAAATCATTGTAGGTATCGTAAATTATTTAATGGAAAATGCATCAAATATTTAATTGCATTGCATTCTTAAGTTCGGGATCGGTATATTCGGTATCGTTAGCAAGGGTATGGACCTTGGACCTATAGAACGTAGGTACTAGGTACGTCCTATCATAAGTATTACACGCAATAGCAATTCTGTGCACAAAATCCAAGCATTTATCTGAAATAAGATACAGGAATAATCCTTTTACTAGAAATATTTTCCAATTTATTTTATTCATGATTAATATAATTAGGTTCAAAAAAGCTACAAATTTTCCTTTTCAAGGACGTAAACGATTCGCACTCTCCTTATCTATCTCTCAGCAATGTGAATAGAATGGCCTTGTCCATGCATTTTGTTTGAAGGAAAATCCCTATTGTAACTTGTAAGACATGGTTGTACAAATAAAGACACAAGTGTAAATATTGGGTATACAATCATGATACTCATTGCGACTGCGGCGGAACTTGCAAGATAGCGAGCTTGTTATTGACAATGAGACTTTTTTGGCCTGTCTAAGCACAGCAAAATGTGCTTGACAATTTGCTATTTACTTAACTTTGAAAAATAAAATTGCAATACACTTTTCGTATCTACCAACTTATATATCTTATGACTCAAGACAGGATGGATACAAAAGATTTTGCTTGAAAATATTGCAGAAAAGTATTTATTCCATTTTTTTAAATTGAGAATTATTATTAGTATATATTATATACTAATAATAATTTTATATAGTATATATATATCCTATGTAGTAGTAATTCGAAATATCTTACAGTGTAATGGCCAAATTAACATATTATGTCCTTCAAAAGTAATCATGACTATGACTAAATAATCGATATGGAAAGTTCACGTGATGTCACTTCTTATTTGCATTTCGTCGATTGACCATGGTTCGGTTGCATGTCTTTATAATATAATCTTAGATAATATAATTCATACTAACTAAACTATACTGTATTATAATACTCATGCGGAATTGTTTGCCGATTTATGATTATACGAATGAAATGTGTAGACAGATGATACGTTTAGTGCTGATGTATTGCAAATGGCAAACGCGTCACAGTCTCATTGCACAAAACCGGCTAAAAGCTGATCTTTGTTTCATTCTATAAAACATGGTTCTTCTGTGTCAGCTTCTACAAATCAATTAATATGATTACAACAGCTTATGCAATGCCATAATTTTCAGGATGTGATAGTGATGATGCAATGCAACTCATACCATTTAAATACAATGTGTGAATTTATGAAATCTGGAGTGAATAAAATATGTGTTAAATAATTTGCAGGTGAAGGTCACCCACAACTAGAAAAAATCACATTTGCTCAACTACGGTCAGAAGTTGCAGTTTGGGCAGCCGCTCTAAAAAACGCAGGGGTTCAAAAGAACGATGTGGTTGCTGGGATTTTACCCAATTCTCCACAAGTCAGTACAATTAAAGTCAAAATTCTATACCTACTCAAATCTTTAACACCAAAACCTTTTTTCAAAGTCACTTTAAGGGATTTATGTGTAACTGGTTTAATTTTGCAGACCTTAGCAGCATTACTTGCAGCAGCAAGTATTGGGGCGGTATGGACATGTACTTCTCCCGATTATGGAACTACCGTGAGTTTTCACAAAAATATGATTTTGATATTAGCAGTGTTGCTCTCCTTATATTTCTCCTTAAATCTTAACACAAAGTACATTAAGCTCTAGGTATGGAGTGTGGGCTTTACTCTTTACTACATTCTGCAATAATTTTTTCATTGCAATCTTTGCACTAATTATCTTGTTTGAGACAAAAATCATTACGTAATCTAGCTATGTAAAAACAAATAAAACATCCCCTTAACTTATTATTGTGGGTACTTGTATTCAAAAGAAGAGAATTTTGTCCAGGTAAAAACGAGTTATCCAGGGAAGGGAATTAAGGAAGTTAGGTACATAATGCACTTTAACCAAAAAATGTTGCTGGTTTATCGTGGGATGGGAACTTGAATTATAAGACAAGCTGTGCCACATATTATTGGATTGTGTTCTTTCATATGTATTTCTTGACATGTTTTATATCTCCAGGGAGTAGTGGAACGGTTTAAACAAACGGAGCCAAATATTGTTATATCAATCAATGCTGTCTTCTACAATGGGAAAACCCATTCGAACCTGTCCAAGTTGGAACAAATCACGGCCGAGCTCACTACCGTGACAAAAGTCATTGTCATTCCCTTCATTAAAGATGCTAAAATGGATGCAAACTCGTTTCCAAGTCCTATGTGGTAAGAAATAAATGCATCACCGTTGCCTTATAATATTCCAGCGAAAAGTAGTTAAGGAAAGCAAATGCTGACTGGCTGGTGAAAAATTCTCATAGACTGTGTTAACAAATATTTCAGGGTAACGTCAGAGGAATTCCTGAAGGATTTCCGCAGCTTAAAGACCAAAGTTAAATACGAACAGGTTCCATTTGATCATCCTTTGTTCATCATGTACTCTTCGGGAACAACAGGAAAACCAAAATGCATGGTTCACTCCGTTGGGGTAAGTTAATATGAAATGTTTGCAAATGAGACACTATGAGAAGTTTTTTAGCTTTGGCCTGGCTACTATATTTGTCTATAACATCATTAATGCAGCTATTATATATTATATATGTATCGTTTTGTTTCAACTTTAGGTTACATATTAAATGGTCATTCATGACATTCATGATTAGTAGTACACACATTTAATTTTTCCCTATATAGCGGTAATAGCAGTAATATCAAGAACCTGTTTCTTAAACATTAGCAATAAATTTTGTGTCAATTATTTTTCAATAGGGAACTTTGTTAAAGCATGTGGAAGAGCACATGTTGCAAAGCGATCTCAGAAGCTCGGATGTTATTTTCTATTACACAACTGTAAGTGCATTATTTAGAATGAAAAATTATTTTCCATATAAGTATCTGCCGGGTTTTGTTGAAAACATTTAAATCAGTCACTTATAAATATTTCTATCATGTCTTTCGTCAGGTCGGGTGGATGATGTACAATTGGTTAATTTCCTCATTGGTAACTGGTTGTGGTATTGTGTTGTACGATGGGAGTCCTTCTGTCGCCCTGTGGGATCTCATTACTGAAACGGGAATGACAATTTTTGGCACAAGTGCAAAATGGATTGCAGTACAAGAAGATATTGTCACAAAAAACGCTCAAGCAAACAAAAACGATCAAGAGTTGATGGAGTCTCAACGAAAAGCTTTGGACAAAAATAAAACAAAGTTAAGAATGGTATTGTCAACGGGATCCCCCTTGAAGCCGCAATCATTCGACTTTATATACAACAACATAAAGGCGGATGTTGTTCTTGGATCTATTTCGGGTATAGTCTCATTGTATACTTGGAGTGTACTTCCTTTTTAAGCATAAGTTATGGTGTGCTCGGAATAGCTTTCAACTGAAGAGCAAAAAAGACAAGATATACACTTTTAGGAAAATATATGTTTGTAAATTTTTTCTATTTGAATCTTTGTAGGCGGAACAGACATAATCGGTTGCTTCATGGGACAGAATCCAAGTTTGCCCGTTTACCGTGGGGAAATTCAGTCTTATCATTTAGGTTGCGATTTGGATTGTTTCAATGAAGATGGACAGAGCGTTATTGGAGAAAGAGGAGAATTGGTCGTCCGAACGCCTTTTCCAAGCATGCCAACTCATTTCCATAATGATACGGACGGTCTTCTATACAGAAAGGCTTATTTTGCGAAATTCAGTGGAATATGGGCACATGGTGATTTCATGAGGGTCAATCCAAACACAGGAGGAGTTGTTATGCTCGGAAGAAGCGATGCTACTCTCAACCCTAATGGTGTCAGATTTGGAAGCGCGGAAATATATCAAGTTGGTATGTGAGATATATATTCCTATATAAACACATTTCCTAAAAAAAGATACAAACCTACTTAAATATAAATGAAAAGAATATAAGCGTAAAGCCTTGGATGGGTTTTTTGCTCTTGGTATAACAGATAAACCTGACAAACGTATTTCAGCCTGGAATCTTATTTTGTTAATTTGTAATCATGTCAATTTGCTATGAAATAAATTGATTGATAAAGGCAGACACGTTGATATACGGTGTACGATAATGATTCGTGGAACCCGAGATTTAGATGCATGTATTATTTGTATGTTCTTATAGTGGAGGCTTTCCAAGAAGTGACAGATAGTGTGTGCGTGGCTCAAAGAAATTCTTGTGGATCTGACGAACGTGTAGTACTTTTTCTTAAATTGGCACCAGGTGTACAAAAGTCTGAAGATTTGATCCTGAGACTCAAAAAATCGATTAGAGAGCATTTATCGCCGAGACATGTACCCGCCGTAATATTACCAATTGAAGATATTCCGGTAAGAAATTGCCTATGTACTTGCATGAAAACGTTGGAAAGACAAAGACAACAAGAATTTCTACAAATAACTTCATAAAATGTCTTTTCTATCATTTTGTATTGGTATACTTATAATTACTAATTTACAAACGGGAATTTTCTCTTTTAGTACACAATCAGCGGTAAGAAGGTGGAAATTGCAGTTAGAAATGTAATCCAAGGAGAAGAAGTTAAAAATATTGGTGCTCTAGCTAATCCCAAATGTCTTGATTTTTATAAGACCATTCCTCAGCTACAAGTGTGGAGTTAATTTTTACTATGTTAATAATGACTTGTTAATTAATATACTGAAGATTTTGCCTTATTGATACCATTCTACAATATTTGAGCCATGTGAGCTCTTTTAAATGAAAATTAATGTTATGTAATAAATGAATACTACCTGTACAAATAAAATGAGCTGATGATTTGAAATTGCATTCTTTCAATTATTGAAATCCATTGCAATGAAAATCAGAATGTAACATGCAATTATCTTTCGGTTCCTAAATTCCTAATTACTATCAATATACTATTTAGATGCTGCATCACCTAACAATTTGCAATTATAAATATTACAATATTGGAAGAAAAAATTAATGGTTATAAATGTAGGTATTTATTTTACAACGCAACTTAATGTCTACAGAATACATATTAATCAATATTGCATACTCTCACCGAGAGAGACATAATGAATACCACAAATAATTTGGCAGCATTAACATATCAATACTTTTTCACAACCAAACGCACTAAGTACAAAACAATTAAACACAACTTCCTACGTGTGTGTTCATACAATTAATTAATTCTCGTGGCATATTATAATATTTAACAATGATAAAATAATTCGACTACATTATTGGTTTTAAAGCAAGTTGGCAAAAGTAGTAATTCATTCAATTAGGGTCTTCAATCTTCCTCCTGACTTAGTTTGCTTAAAATGGTTTTCTTTAGCTCTTTTGCCGCAAGAGAACTTTCTCTCGGGGGTTTCTCGTCCACTTCTGCACTACCTGAATAATTATCAACGTAAAAGAATTGGTAAGAAGATTAGGCAATACAATTTACTTTAAAATTCCTTACAGATATGAATAATTATAGTTTATTTACATAATGGTCGCCCTCCATAAGGATAGTTAACCAAACGAAGATAAAATTCCGACAGCAAATCCAAAAAGGGTTGAACTTGCATAGCGCGGGGATGATATGTAGTTTTTCCAGAGGAAGTTTCAGTTTTCAGTTCATCCGACCCATACGATTCATCGCTCAAACCTTCGAAGAAGAATGCATCTTGATTTTCTGAAAAATAAGGAAAAAATCCAATATAACCAAACGTTATATAACAATATTTGAAAATAGGGACCCTGAATCATGATTTATTATACCACAGGTATTTTTCATGTAAAATCTTATTTTCATACCGAAATATTCCACACAAATGAAATTATGTTTCTTGAGAGGAATCTTTCCGTTGCTAGCAATGCTCATGGCATCCTCCGCTGAATATCCTCCTCTGTACCGCAATTCGTTCATCATTTTTCCTTGTTGCCAAACGATGCAGTCATGGGAATTAGCTGGATGAGCTTCTTTGCAGTTGACACACACTTGAACTGGAGAACGGCATTGGAATTTCGAATGTGACTCTGAACAGTAAAGGCATCTGACTTGAGCTCTGCATTGCTTTCCTTGATGTCCGTAGCGACAACAGCGACTGCATTGCATTGGATTTGGAACGTGCAGCTCATACTCTTTTCCAAACAGGGCAACCTTGAGAGGAAGAAAACGAAGATTGAAAGACACAAAAGCACAAGGTGATTTTCTCATGCCTTCTCCTAAAATCCTTTCTGTGACATAACGCACAGAGTAAACTTCAGGGATGCTATCTCGGATTGTCTCTTTCAGTTCAGAAGGTTCAATATTCACGGGCAAATTGCGAATAAATCCAACTACTCGCGGTGTATCGGGGAAAGTCATTTTCACAGGAATCCCAGCAAAATATTTTAACCGTCCGATAGCTTCAATTAGGTTTTTATCCGATGAGATCACCTGCAAACCTCCATTTTTCAGCTTTTCAAAGGCAAAACGATAAAATCCAACTTGATTATAGTCCCCATTTACCAATTTCTCAAGAATCACAACTCGAAGTTGCTTGATGATAATCTGTTCTGTCAAATTAGACATTCGGCATCCGGAAACTTTGGAGTAAATTGAAATTTTGTGAACCATATCTTCAGTGTGACTAGAGCGAGGTGATAAACTATCTTCATCTTGATTTTCGTTGTTGTTATCACCGGCATTTGCGAAATGCTCCAAGTTTAAATAGGAATCAATACTCATATCCAGAGGTAAGTCAAATGCTGCTCCAGTTGGATTTGCATTTAGCTTTGATGTTGCTGCTGATTTTTTTGCAGACTCGAGCTTCAGGTTTGCTAATTTAATTTCCAGTTCTTCCAAATCGAGATTGTAGTCACAGGAGAGAGCATCAATATCCCTAAAATCCGGTTCATCTATGTATGAAATACCTTCCTCAGATCCATTTTCACTCTCATCATAAAAATCTTCGGGTAATTCATCAAATGCATCCTCCATGGAATGTTTCTGGAATGACGGAGCAAGAAACTCATCTGTCGTTTTCTCAAGTTCCAGCTTATCCATTAATTCCTCCCGATCCATTTTCAAACAGCAGTTCTGGTTCCAGCAAGAAGGGCTAATGTAATTCAGGTTCGGAATATCCTATCCAAAGTACTAAGCTATAGAAAAGGCATAAACTACATTGCAATTTATGAGCCGAGGAAATCGAAAATCCCATTCCAATGACAATGAAATACAGAAATTAATGAAAAGTAAAAGAAAGCTTACGTTCAGTGCAATGTGATGTGCGTTGCATGCAGTAAAAAATCCACTAATTGCAAAGAAAACGGAAGTTAAAATAAATTAAAAAGTTGAATTTTTAGATTTCAGCACCTTTTTTCCCTCAATATTATAGAGAGGGTGTTGAAAATTAAGACCACCGAGGAGAGAAAATTGTGACTACTGATTTCAAATATTTTCGTGGAATTTATTAAATAGAAAAATCGTATTTTTTAAAACCTGATCGTGACTCATTTTGACGTTGCCACGGCTTTAAGTGTTAAAATGCCAATGCAAGGTGCATTGAAACAAATTGAACCGTATCCTAGGTTTCCACTGAAGCCTAAAATCACTGCTTAATTTTTGAATTGTGATTACATCGATATCGTTCGCGTTGGATAGAGTGAAGGATTGGAGTTTGTGTTAATATCGAAAGGCCATTTCCTGGAGAACCGATCGATCTCATATTTTGGACTTTTGGACAGGTTGACCCATCGCATTTAATGAGGATTCAAATTCAAGTCTTGTGGGATGAAATGCATAAAAATGTAGGCAAATGTCATTCTTATTAAGGTTTAATTTTGCTTTACCTTCTGCATGATAGTACAAAGTACAAAATACATAAAATTAATTATATGCTACTTTTTACATTCAGTGTTCCATGCTAAAACATATACCACTATCTTTCGTCAACTCTATTTCATACATAAAACAAGACCCACAATAATATAAAACATTTAGTTTTCTAGAAAATGATCCCATTTCCACAATTTCTACTCTGAGATAAGAAAGCGAAAGTATGTACATTTACATACATACAAACTACGACACATTATGGTCATTCAACGTTGTTAGTATGTAAAAGATAAAACAAAAGTTGGATGTTCTTCAAAGTATATGATGATTTATACGAAAGAATCGAGGAAAAATTGAGACCCTTGTACTTGTATTATATGCATTCACCTGCAAGTATTCCCAAAACATTAATAATACAACTTGAGCTCCTCGACAAAAATATAGAGTTTGTAGAGACCAAGCCGGTAGAAAATGTAGAATTTTTGAACAACTTGAAATCAGCTTTTGTTCCAGGACTCTGGAACATAAAGTTTGATATTTTTATATTCCTGCATTCACTTTATGAGCGTCATGAAGTATTCCTGAACGCATAAAATCTACGCAATACTACTGATAAAAAATTGTACCTAATTGATGATGTAGAAGTTTTATGACTTACGAGCTTAAACTTTTCAGCTTAAACGAGTTAAAATTCCCTTTGAAATGCCATAATAAAAATAATATTATAACTCATGATGTTTAGTAAATTCCAATCTTATACTCTTTTTATTAATTTATAGTTACAACTTATTTGATAATTGAAAACTTAATTCTAAAAATATTTTTTAAACGGAAGCTGCAGCTTTTTCACTAGCTACAGAAGGAGATTGATAGGATTCCATAGGAGGGCATGTACAAACCAGATTTTTATCCCCATAAATATCATCGATTCTATTCACAGTTGGCCAAAGTTTCGTGTCAGGTCTTACGAAGGGCTAATTAAGAAAATTCATATTTCAATAATCGTTCTTAAGCCGTTAAGCCTACTTACAGATATATTGCATACGTTTTAGTATGTATATCCCGAAATATTCATTT
The DNA here is from genome assembly GCA_019776165.1 of Pogonognathellus flavescens. NCBI lineage: Eukaryota > Metazoa > Arthropoda > Collembola > Entomobryomorpha > Tomoceridae > Pogonognathellus > Pogonognathellus flavescens. The sequence continues at coordinate 63,449 of JABASD010000358.1, forward strand.
TATTAGTGTTAATGTTAGATGTACTTACTGCAGGGAAAGCAGCCAATTCTCGACTGTACGGCCGATTCCAATCTGAACCCATAACTTGAAATTGAGTATGTGGAGACATTTTTAATGGGTTGACACCAATATCCATTCGGCCTTCTTCGATGTCATTTATCTCTTGCCTAATATCTGTATACGAAAAGACAATAAAATGTATAAGAAAAAAATGCCTTAAGAAATTATTTCATCCATACGCATATGAGATAATTTTGTGTAGCAATTGCTATTAAGCATTTGAGGTTTAAAAAATCAATCGTATAAAAACATACAGATAAGAGCATCACAGAATCTGTCCAGCTCTCCTTTATCTTCAGATTCAGTTGGTTCAATCATAAGGGAGCCAGCAACAGGCCAAGACATAGTTGGTGCATGAAATCCATAATCCATCAGTCTCTTTGCGATATCCACAGCTTCAACGTTTGCAGTTTTCTTGAAATCCTTGACATCAATAATAAACTCATGAGCAACAAGACCCTGTTTTCCTTTATGTAATGTCTTGTAGTGATTTTCCAGTCGTTTCGACATATAATTTGCGTTTAGGATTGCCACTTGTGTAGCTCTTTTTAAACCTTTAGCCCCCATCATCTACAAAAACAACATTAAACGACATGTTTACCAACTTTTTACTCTACAAACAAAAAACATCAAAGAACAGTATTTAATTTTCCTTTCGTTTACCTTAATATAAGCCCATGATATTGGTAGAATGGCAGAAGATCCAAACGGAGCGGCGCTCACAGAGCCGAAAGATTTCGACAATTTACCCATGGAAGCCAAAGGGTTGACGACCACATGAGATGGAAGGAAAGGAGCCAAATGTGCTTTTACTCCAATCGGTCCCATTCCTGGTCCACCTCCTCCGTGAGGAATGCAAAATGTCTTGTGAAGATTTAAATGAGAAACATCTGATCCGTAATCTCCAGGACGGCAAACTCCTACCTGAGCATTCATATTTGCTCCGTCCAAGTAAACTTGACCTACAGATTAGAAAATCAAGAAATGTCATTCATTAAAATTCACGACAGACACAATTAAATGACTAAAGAGATTATACGAGCTTTAAAACACATAAGAATTCTGTAATAAATGCCAATTGAGAATTTTATGATAATGTACACGTGGCTGACCTCCGGCATCATGTATCATTTGACAAACATCAGCTACATTCTCTTCAAATACTCCATTCGTGGAAGGATAAGTAATCATTAAGCATGCCAGCTCGTTCTTGTGTTTTTCAATCTTAGCTGTCAAATGTTTTATATCAATGGATCCGTCTTTACAAACATTGATAGGTTCTACTTTCATTCCGGCCATTTGAGCTGAAGCTGGATTCGTTCCGTGGGCTGAGACAGGAATTAAACACACGTTTCTATGTCCTTCACCTTTAGCTTCCAAGTAAGACTTTATGGCACGCAATCCAGCGTATTCTCCTTGAGCTCCGCTAAAATTGTAAAACATTTACGTTATAAAAATCTCGAGGAATATTAAAATGTTTAGTAATAGGTACACTCCTTTTATAGCATGGCTCTATACGCAGAATATTTCACATTAAAATTAAATGACAGATATGTGATGTCAAACCAAAAGTTCACCTGTTAGGTTGGAAAGAAATGCGTTCATAACCCGTAATCTCACAGAGATCCCTTTCTAGTTGTGCAAAAAGTTCGCTGTAGCCTAACGCTTGGTCAATTGGAACAAAAGGGTGAAGATCGGTGAAATGTCGGAAACTGCAAGGCATCATTTCAGTCGTGCTGTTTAATTTCATCGTACAGGAACCCTACACAGAAAAAGTTTAAAAAATTTCGGTGGTTCAATCGTAGTAGTTTAATCATAATATTCATAATTGTATGACTGTCTCAAAAACCAAGTTTTCAAATAAACACACTACGTAGACAAAAGCAACGATGATTTTGTTTGAAGGATAATAATATTTGAAAAGATTGATTGAAATTGCTTACGAGGGGAATCATTGAGTGCACAAGAGAGATATCTTTGTTTTCTAGAGTTTTCATATAGCGGACAATTCTTGTTTCCGAATGATGTGAATTGAAAACAGGATGAGATAAAAATGTAGATGTTCTTCTGAATTCGGAATTGAGAATGCTACCTTCCAAAACTTCTGTGTTGTCAATTAAGTGTGTCAACTAAAAGGAAAAAATGATTGTATAAACTGTAATCATTATTATCCGCGGATTGGTGAAAATGATCGAGTTGAAATTTACATATATACCTTTTCCAAGTTGGTTTTTCCACCAAAGATCCACAGTAGATCGTCAATATCTCCTTCTGTTACAGTTTCATCCAGAGCAACTCCAACCTGTATATACCAATTTCGCACAATTGTAAAAACCGACAATTGCATCATAAATTAATTATTCGTGATTTGTTAAATAAATAAACTTACCGAACCATCCGGGAAGTATCTCAAATTGATTTCCTTTTGTTTAGCTCTGTGTTCAATTTCACTTTGTGCCATTGCGGGATTAATACGAAGTGTGTCAAAGAAGTACTTATTTTCTACACTATTTCCCATATCCCTCAAGCCCCTAGCTAGGACTAAAGTGGCTGCATGCACTCTCTTTGCTATTCCTTGCAAACCGTTTGGTCCATGGTAGACTGCAAACATGGCAGCCATATTTGCGAGAAGGGCTTGAGCAGTACAAATGTTACTTGTGGCTTTGTCTCTGCGAATATGTTGTTCTCTCGTTTGTAGGGCCAACCTTAATGCTTCTCTTCCATTAGCATCACTGGAAACAATAAATCTTGGTGTAAGCTTTGAAACAAAAATTTTAAGCAACTCTCAAAGAAGGTTGTACATAAAAGAGCATACCGAGTGACACCAATCATTCTTCCAGGTATAAGTCTTGTCAATGAATTGCGGCAAGCAAAAAATCCAGCGTGGGGTCCGCCGTAACCCAAAGGCACACCAAATCGCTGACTGGTTCCTACAGCCATGTCAACATCGAATTCACCAGGAGGTCTTAAGATGGTCAATGCTAACAAATCAGTCGCAGCGCAAACCAAGGTCTATTTCAAAAAGTTAAAATTAATTTATATCCTTTGCATACACTATGATTGCTTGCAAATTTTAATTGTAAACTAAGTTTTCCACCCATGATATTTTAACATGATATTTACCACCATTGGCATCTATTTCTAAACTCACGTATTCTAGACAAACAGCACGCCTTTTCACCTACTGGTACATTACAGTGAGAATTTAAATGTAAATTAGAATCAGGAATGTGGTTGTAAGCTTACCCCATTTGTATGTGCATTATGAACAATTTCACTAAAATCCGTGATATTTCCTTCTGTATCTGGATACTGGAAGAGGACTCCTGAAAAATCTCTGTTGGAGAAATCAATTTTTTGCACATCCCCGATGATCACCTCCATTCCAATTGAGTTTGCTCTCGTTTCCACCACACTGATCGTTTGTGGATGGAGTTTGTCTGACAAGAAATACTTTCGCCGTTTATTTTGTCTATAAGTAAATAGAAGTTTCATGTAATTCCCGGAGCAATTTGCAAATTCATTTCTCATTTTTAACAATGTATTGGTTTTTTGTACCTGTAACAAAGACCCATTGCTTCTGCTGCAGCTGTACCCTCATCCAGCAACGAAGCATTGGCAACAGGTAACCCTGTTAAGTCCGTTACCATTGTTTGATAATTTAGAAGACCCTCCAACCTTCCTTGAGCTATTTCTGGTTGATATGGAGTATATTGAGTCGTCCTTAAGAATTATACCAACCGTATTAGCATTTTAGTGCTTTAAAACTTTTAGTTGCGTAAAATATGTAATTGCGTAATTCACTTATGAAGCTCTATGCTACTTTTGCAACATACCATCCAGGGTTTTCAAAAACATTCCTCATGATTGTATGCGGAACAACGCAGTTGTAATATCCCATTCCAAGAAAGCTTCTCCATATTTTGTTTTGCTCAGCAATGCCACGAATTCTGGTGATTAGTTCGTGTTCATCTAAATGCGCAAAATCATTTATCACTTTTTATGTCCTCAATTTGAAAAATGAAATCTGAACAATGACGCATAATACTACCTCTCTGTATTAAATTCAACATACACATAATATTCTCTTCATAAATTGTCTACACATTTCATAAAACATTTTAAGCTACACCATGTTATCTGTATAATGTTTCATTGTGAAGTGTATCACGTTTACACAACCATGGACCAATCTTACAGGCATAGTTAAATGACATCTTTGACATATCGATGTTTTTCATTGCACGGTGAGAGATAGGGAGAAAAAAATGAAAAAAGATAATTGTGTCACAAAGACGTAAATATATAGGATGTGCTATGTGCTATGAAATATGTCTTTTAATGGTGACGTAAGGTAGTTGGTTCAGTTCAATGCGGTTTGCTCCGAAAATTAAGTTGAGGTTAGGTAAGGGTTATCCTTTCACAAGTAATGCACCACTACAATTCAAGATACAATTTATACGATGACGTGTTCACTTCTTTGCTACATTCTTTAAACATTTTGGACTGTTCAGTCTGCACGTCTTTCTACACTACAATAGTCCTTGTTTCTACATTCGTATATAGAAACTTTCTATACAAATAGAAATGCTGGACAAGAAAAGATAACTTATCGCACTGCATGATACTACTACTACTAGTGAACTTTGCACAACCTAATCAAACACACGGAAAATTAACAAGGCTGCAATGCAATAACCCTATTTTTAATATCTACTACTAAGCTAGGGGATTTTCACAACTATTTATATAGATGATTGGTATTTCATTTGAATTAATTGGAATATAGAATTTGGCTGCATTGTATTAAAAATCTCATCATTATCAATAAATTATGAATGACAATCACGAATTGTCAGTCATAATTTTTTCAACAATTAATTTTATCGTTTGATTTCTTTAATTATTGCGTTCATAATCAATAATCATCACAATATTACTTACCGTAACATTCCTCCAAAACTAAATCTCTCTTTAATCGAATGTTTGCTGGGACAGCTTTCTCAATCATTTCATCCAGAGTCTGTAAATTGAAATTGAATCTCACTTATTTTATACTGCTTGTATATTTGTTCTCTTAAAATATGTATATAAGTGAAAAGGACTGTATAACGTGTCATAAAGGGACTATTTTTATACAGAATGTGAGGATGGATTAAAATTTGGAATCATGCTATCTTTATTGTGGGTACTCTTATTTTATTTAGGCCTTAAGTAAGAACTCGCTTGCCTTGTAGCCTAAATAGGCGAGCATTTGATCTCGGTCGCTTTCTCTGGGTCCGATGTGCCTGGACGCGAATTCTTCTCTTCCAGGTATCAGTCTTTTGGACCCGGTTGCTGCACCCGTAGCGTAAGCACATTGTCGCTGTCTAGATAAGGACACTGCAAGAATTCTCTTCTGGTAATGAGCCTTCAGCAGGCAATTCTTAGCTACACGAGTGAACATCTTGACTCTCTCAAAGTCTGGAGCAAACTAAACGTTCTCACGATAAGAAAGGACTATCTGTACTATTTCTTAAGTTCTTACTATTTATCGAACATTAAAGCTTGAAAATATACAATTTTATATGAACCTTTACATAAGCTTACGATGTGATGTACTATTGGTCTTTCTAATCCATGCCATAATGTAGTATAGAATAAATCATTGGGAAAGACAGTATATTTTTCTACACAAAGTTACTTATTTATTTAAAGTCATACGATTTCTCTCATGACTCATAGACAGCATATAGTTTTTACATTTATGTAAAAGTTTATTAACACTCCTACCTATAATATTATATATTACTGGTATTGTGAAAGATGTAGGCAAGTATACAGCAAGAATTCTGTATAATCATTGTATAACTTTTAGAGAAAGGTTAGAGGTAAATGTAAGTGCATATTATCTCGTGTCATTTATCTGTATTCATTTTGGTTCCAGTCACAAGTGTAAGAATTATTACTAAACTTGCAATCTTCGACTTGATTGAATTGACTCATATGAACTCATTATTATAGTATAGTGAAAACTCATACACATAGTTTTAGAAATGCGTATATGCAACATTCGTGTCGTGATTTAAATATTTAAAAAATTAATCAAGCTTTATGCGTGAGTAAGAAAGTACATTAATATCACACAGAATATTAGAATCTAGGATTTTCTTGCTTACATAACCATTAGTTGAAAGCATATTAATTATAAAGTAAATATATAAGGAATTTAGAGTACAGACTGATACTATTACTTCGTGTAAGACTATTGACCTTTAACACAGGTTTACTATTATACACATTTTTCAGATACACTCAGATTTCAGATTATGATATAAATACAGGCAGTAACACATACATTAATATATGCATGTAAGTGAAGTGTTGTGCATTTGGGTCTAATAAATTGAGAATTTTTATACAAAATAATATTGAAATGGCAGTTCTATGTAACGAAGTATATTATACAATGGGGCATGCTTGGCCTAACCAGATCTGACTTACGGTTTCTTACAATAGTAATTCGTATACATAATTTACTTATGTATAAACATTGTATTACTGGTACTATGTAAATATTGAAAGTATATACGTCAATTAGTAATGCTGTTCTCTGTGTCCACCAATTTGTATAAAACTATATACCTAGTTAAATATTATTAGTATTGCGATTGTGTGTATCGAACACATCCAACTCTGTGTGTAAGATTTAAAAATGTTATGTCCATTCCCTCCAGTGCAATATCGACCTAATCCACCCTAATAAACCTAATTTTAACTACTTAGATTAATATTTCGGTAAGGTATATTTTATGAAGAACCTTGTCTTAATACTTAATACAAACAATTATATACTTACGTATATATATAAAGTTATCTGAATAACAAATGCGTGTATCTGTAATCTTGTGTGTATTCCGATGAATTTACTCTAGTTGTAAGTTTGGCTCTCATGTAACAACAAAGCAAATTTTTATATCATGCTGTTATTTGAGTGCATCATCAATAATAATCTTCCAAGAGGCGACATTTAATTTGTTTTTATCATTTATAGCTGTCTACAATCGCTTAAAAGTAATTAGCATGGTACCACTGCCGCCACTGTGGATGTATAGGTACAAACCATTACGTTACTTCGACTGACATTGGCAACAAATTGCAACCCGGATGAGCTCATGTCAGTAAGGAGACTCATTTTTATTTAGCCGTTATTTACATTTCGTTACTTTTACTTTTAAAACCATCATAATAGTAGATGTGTCTATTATGTGTGTCTATTTTAAAATTGCAAAATTGTGTGCCACCCATGTCGTGCCGTCATGTTACATGCAAATGGCATGTTTACTAATAATTTACAATCATATATCTACAGGTATACTAAATGTGTCTTCATATCAAAGGGTGCGACTTATAGTGAATATTGCAGTTAATTATTAAAGGCACGTGCAGACATAGTAGTATGTTCTGTGTCAAGAGTTACCTATTCAAAATTCAATTATTTATGTAACTTGACATGCTATTGCTATTTTGATGCTAATTGCTTAATTTACCACAATTATTTGTGGTAAACAACAAGGAGTACAAAAATTGCTGTTATTCTGTTATGTCTACTATGTACCTCTACCATAGTGCAGCACAAATGTAGTAGTTGAGTAGCTCGTCCATGGCATGCCCCACTGTCCTCGGTCCCACAAAAATCGGTCCGATTTTCATGTAAATCATTCTGAGAGAGCGAAATGTTTTTCGTGTGAATTTATTTACCTTATGAGATGCTAGATATCTCTTGAATTGGCCATGGAAGTCTTCAGAAGCCACTTGAACATAAGACATGGATTTGAATACCTGAAACAACATGTACATGCACACCATGCAATCTTGCAGAAAGAAAAACACACCCATCACATCCGTCTCAGGCATTCGAAGCAACTGTATCATTAGAAATACATCGGTGATCATTTGACAATAAGCCAATCCATGAATGCACAGGAAATTAAATGATGTGTATCTATTCAGTAGCTCGGACAGAATTGAAATCTTCCTGTACTGTTGGACAACCCATTCCAATTCGGTGGACTGCTTTGGGCCTATATCATCGAAATTCTCAATTATATAATAACTTTCAGAATAATTCGAATTGACATCTCGGAGGAATTTAGGCTCTTCAAGACTCTTTAGAGTTTCGCTCAGCAAATTCAGGCAGATTTGCATTTCAGCTCCGAAACAAGACTGGACGTAAATGATTCCTCCGTAGCATTGCCATCCGTGGAAAATGAAAACAAGCTCATGAATACCAAACAGCACGAAAAGATATGAATTTTCCCAATCTATCACCGAGTATGTAAATGCACAATATTTTGGTGCAGCCATGAACTGTACAATCATTCCTAATGACCCAAGTACAGCAATTGATCTGAAATCGGGTAGACTATATTAGTAAAATTATTTTTTGGAGATAAACGCGGTCTATGGAAAGATTAGCGGACTTACGTCTGTAGAATCAACCGTGATTTTCCTGCTTCTTTTATGGCCGTTCCGAAATCTCTGGATTGTCTTGCCTTCAATGAGGAATATATCTCTTCCTGAATTTTCCACCAAGCGCTCATGATTTCGAAAAAAGGGTATTTTCGATGAAACAGTCGTTCGCTCACAATTATCATCGTGATGATCAGAAACCACAACAAGATTCCCACTTTATCCAGGAACTCCAACTCTATTTCAAACGCTCCAAAAAATAGAAGTGTGACATAAACGAATTTGAATAGAAAATTGACATGACAAATGATGTAAACCAAAAGTCTCCAGCCAGTTGTGTATTTCAGTTTGAAAGTATTTTTCTCCCCGTTTCGTATAATGTTTATTCTCGTGCAACCGATATTGTGGAGAAAATTAAATACTTTCTGTTGGAACTCTGAAACAAAATGCTTGGGTTTGGGAACACGGGTAAATAGCATTGTGGAAATGTAGTTGCAGATCACGGTGAAAGTCAGACAGAAAGTTAAAGCGATAAAGTCTGAGACTCTTCCTCCTGATACATTTTGCTCTAGACCTAGACCTTAATTTCCCTGACCTGTTTTAAGACAGTGTCTTACAAGTTGTGTTTTGTAGATACACGAATTCCGTCTTATTTATAGACGATAGAGTGCTGGATAAAGTCATGTAGTCATTAATTCTTCTGCGAAATGCTGACATTACACCGTTAAGGTTATTTCATTGGGAATACAAAGCACAATCTCATATACTAATACAACGAGTAAAACATTTTTCAAGTAGGTCAATGCGTGTTGTTTCATGTTTTAGTCCTAATGTCCTGTTGTTAGCTTTATCGGATATAGCATACCCGTACAAATATTTGACAGTTCGTTTAGCAATTCTTATACAACAACGTGTATACGAAATAGGCCTTCCTGTTGTCTAAATGCAGTCATTTCATGAATCATCATTGTCAACATTGTGCCTGCTGAGAAAATCTCTAGTTTTAACTTCGAAACATGTTGATAATGCTCTTGCTTACTATTACTGTTATTAATTTATGGAACTCGTGCCTGTGAAAGATAAATGTTTTCAGTACCACGAGCTTCACAGGTAATAAATTGGTTTACAACAAAGAAATACACTGCGGTACTTGGAAAGTTGACAGCAAAAGGTGATGATTTCTGACATGTCTAAAGTTGGTTTTATAAGTCTACGAAATTGAATGGATATTTGTAAAAATAATTGGTTTAAGTATGTAAATAAATGTAGTATGTACGCAGTAAGACTTTTGCAAACTATAAATACTACAGTTAAGAGAGTGAGACTGCGGCTATAGTAATATTCAGAATTCGAAGTGAGACATAGTACATAGTTTACAATTATCATGTAAAGAGTATACCACAAAATCAGCTAATTTACTGCACATAAGAAAATATTGTGTTTGATGCAAATGAGTGAGTAATTGTTTTTTCAAATAGTATTGTTACAGATACTACCCAGTATTATAGAGCCTTTATTATTTCCAGCATAATTTGACAGGTACATGTCAAGTTCTTCTTGAGACAGAGACCTATTACAATTTCAGTTCATATGTTTTTGTTTAAATGAGTTTAATTCTTCAAATTATTGCCTATTACTCGCACTTGAAACAACATTCTGTATACCTATGTACGATATAAGAAATTGCCTTTTACGTAGACAGTCTAGACAGTGCCTTATACTGCCTACTATTAACAAAATATTTTGATTTGTATACAAACATAAATAACCTTTCGTGATGTGAAAGGATAGAACTATTAGCTTTAAACTAACAGTTAAAGTTAATACATCTAGAAAAACAAGCTGCATAACTAGACAAATACGTTTGTTTGTGATTTGTCTACTTTGTCGGCTGCTGCGGCTAGAATTTACTTTTAACTCGCAATTCCAGTTAATGTTAACATTATATGAATCATACATAAACATTACAACCAACCGTAAAAATAGTATACCTATTAAGTAAAATCGTTTCTTGACTTTCACTTTCATAACAGCAGTAATTCCTCTAATGCACAATTGTAAGCAGTGTAAAACTGTTAACTAGTGTTATTTAGCACAGCAGCAGTTCTATGATTTGATTACAGTGTATTATTTACTATATTTACATTAGGTTACGGTACAAGAAAAAGTAGAGCTTATATGGGTATGTAGCTATTCCAAACAATTTGCAAATGGTAACGGTCGGGCTTCGAATGTACTGTATTAAAGGAATTGGAAACTACAATACAATAATAAGAATCGATTTTCTACCACTTTGATTTGCATTTTAGGAAAATATTTACTATTTATAACGTACATATTATGTAACAATAAATAATTGTAAACCAGTTGACGCGAATTGCTTCATTATAATAGAATGAGTCTCTAATGTCACTTTATTTTTCTAACAAGACTAATTACACTAATAATTATGTTGCAATAAACTGTCAGTTGTCACAGGCATTACTCTTCACTGACTATTACTCGTTGTCAATTTGCAAGTATCATTTACATTCTACGCATATTATTTTAACCGTTTTTCAGAATTGTTTGTTTACCTACACAGTAAGAAATACTTCGTACACCCATTCATTTACGCCCATTTTGATTCATGCATGTTTACTTAGCTTTCTCTATATATACTAATGCATTTAGAATTTAGATGTAAATTACCAGCTCATGAGATGAGTTGGGGTGCCTAAGATTTATTATAAAGTCAGCGGACTGATTTTGAATGTCAGGGAAAAGCAATTATAAATTGGAGTTTTAAATGGTATACACTTAAAAGCTATCAACTGCTTTATAGCTTTGAGCTACTGAAAACCCAGATTCTATAGTACACTATAATGCTCATTGATCTAAGCTTTCACTTTTTATTGCTCATATAGTTATTATAGTAGCTAAGTTAATTAGTATATAAATAATTAGGTACCTAATAAACTAAATAGTTTAACTGTAGATAAGTACTTCGAATGAATATAGATAAATCTTTAGAATATTTAAACAAGCATTAATCATGTAAGATTACGACCTTGACAGTCTAGACTAGAAAATCTAAAATGCAGAAACTTTTGATTTTGTTCACCACATAGCGACACAAACATAGTAATTCATAAGATTCATCATGGCGGTCCCCACCATGCTACGTCCAATAAAACTCGGCCCGATTCTCATACTGATTGTTCTCAAAGAACGATATTCCTTTCTCAACAAAACCCCTGCATAATTCTTTCGACTTGCCAAGTAAAACCTAAATTCACCAAGAAAAGTATCTGATTCCTCTTTAACAAAAGCCATCGATTTGAAAACTTTGAATAACATGTACATGCAAACTAAACAATCTTCCAAAAAGAAAAATACGCCCATTAAATCTGTCTCGGGCATCCGCAGCAGTTGAATCATTACAAAAACATCAGAAATCATTTGACAGTACGCTAGAAAATGAATGATAAGGAAATTGTAGGAAGCGTAGGCATTTACTCTGTCAGAAAAAATGATTAGCTTTTTGTAGTCTGCAATGATGGACTCAATCGAATATTTGGGAAGAGATTTCTTGTCACTATTTGCTGAAGATGAGCCAAAATTTTCATGTTCCGAATTTTCATTTTCATCGAGGATTTCATTGTTTCGCAAAGATATTATGGCTTGGGTGAGAATTTTTATACAATGAGTTAATTCAGCTCCTATGCAGCTACTGACATATATGATCCCGCCATAGAATTGCCACCCGTGAAAAATAAACAATAATTCGTGTAATCCGTAAAGGGTCAAAAGAAATGTCGAATCCTCCTCCACGATTGAGTATGTAAACACGACATATTTCGGCGCTGCGATATATTGAACCATCATGGCTGCAGAACCAACTGCAGCTATCCAACTGTAATTTTATTTTAAACAAAATAAAGTTGCATTGAGAAAGACGATGAGTTTTGTATGAAATTACCTACTGAAAATTTTACCTTTGTAAGATTACTCGAGACTTGGCAATATCTCGCAATTTTTCTTTAAAATCCAATCCCATTGAAGATCCAAGCCGTTTGTACATGTCATCTTGAATTGCCCATCCTGCACAGAGAAGTTCATAAAATGGAAATTTTCTGTAAAATAATCTTTCACTTGTAAGAATCATGCCGATGATAAGTAGCCACAGGAGAATAGCAATATAGTCGAAAAATTCCAGTACGAAACCAAAAAGTCCACATGATAAAAGAAAGACGAAGGAGACTTTGATGACAAAATTTATATGACAAGCTATGTAAATAATCAGTCTCCATCCTGAAACATAATTCAGTGAGAAACTGTTATTATTTGCCCTGGTAATTCTTACACGAGAACAGCCAATACTGCCTAAAGTATTGAATACTTTTTTTTGGTAATCACTAGCCGAAGATGACATTTTCTTGAAGTAGAGTTTCTTTTAATGATATGAAGAGTTTGTATTTATTGTTCGTTTGTCATTCTGTCTCCTTGACTTATGCAAGTGAAAGCTATGTTCGATCATTTTATACTTTCTCGCCCGTGGCAGTGAATTTACAATTAAGGCCTTGGATAAATTGGTAGGAGGAAGCAATACACAGGAAAGACGCTGTGAACTAAATTATTGATGCTACTGCGTTGTAATTACTGTTCCATAATTGAACAAAAGTTGCTATATGACGATTCGGCACACTGTTTCAAGTGTCACATTCAATAAGTGGAAGTAAGAAATGATAATAATTATGCATGCAAATTGATGATTAAAGTCAGCATGGAAGGTAGGTGGCATAAAAAATACAGTTTGTAAGTATCGTGCAAATATCAAAAGTCCTATGTAATTAAGTTTATGCACTTAGGAAATTAATTTTTATGAATCTTGTGTTTGCTTTGTCTTGTAATTTACTTTGCCAAAATATTAAATGCCAATAAATAATCTGACTAGTAAGAAAGAGACAACCACCGCCTTTTAGCTCCGACTTCAACATTTCAACAGACTTAAAATAGACTTTTTGCTATGATAATTAAGCTGAAAACACTGAAAAGGTTTCCTATTATAGTACAATTTAAATATACTACTAAGCAAAAATGAGACTGCACTTTCCCCTACAGTCTAAAACTAAAATACTTTGATTTGCTGAGTTGCTCTTTTCACGTTTGCATGTACATTATATAATCGCATCCGGGGTGCATGTACCTGTTGGTAATAATTCATACATCATACGATACATAATTATAGAAAGTACTTAAATACATATGCGAATAAGAAATGAAAATGATTAAGAGTCCCAGTAAGTAAAATAGGAGTGCATGAATTATTGTGTGGGAATTAACAGGGTTTTTTTGGTGTTCCGCATCATAATGGCTTGATTGACACATTTTACTATCCATTGCTTCAGCTGCTTTCACTGACAGACAGCCTTGAAAAATGTATGTTTCTACAGTTTATTTTCTACTTAGATAGTCAATTGGCGACGCGACACACACGCGTGTTAAATTTTGCTTAGAATTCCTGCATAAGCCATTACATTGCTTGACAGTCGGAATTTTTCATCAATTTTTTACACACTCTCACTTACATTAGTCTTGTTAGTTGTTCTAATGAAATGAATTTATAATTAGGTATTGTGATTAAATGAAAGTGAACATCTATGTATAATTAAAGAGGTTTCATATAGGTAGATCAGAGCGAGTAAATATTTTACATTTACAAATAAATGATCTTCGTGTTAATGTACTTATGTACTTTTAGTGGATCTTTAATGAGAGTTGATTTTCATTAATCATATTATTTTACAGAAAAGCAATTACACAGTCATGGTCATGGTCATTCTTTAGGACATAATGAGAAAATTAAACGCTTGAACTTTGAAATCTAATTAACAAAAATTTTAAAGATGAGATTACATAATTTTGATATTACTTTATATAGATATTACATACACACAGCTTAAGCAGTCAGTTTATTTATGTATGCTAACATTTTTTTTGAACAGCTAATTTTTTATAGTTGATTAAAATAGTACTATTATAGTATACGAGTGTACCTTCATATAATAATATACCTTAGGAGAATTATGGAAATCATTGCTAAAGAAATTATTTCGTTAGATTTTGTACACACTGATAAACCATAAATGAGACGGGAAAAGAATTGTTCCCTTCACTATCACTACCATAAAGCTACCATGATGTAGTAATTTAATAATACCATCATTGCATTCCCTACAGTACTCGGATCTACGAATCCCGGTCCGATTTTCATAGCTATTGGTCGAGTAGTTCGTAATATTTGTGCATACAACTTTTGATTGCGTCTATCCACATACAAGTAAGATTTCAAACCATGGACGAAAGCATTTCCCGATTCAGATACAAAGGACATAGCTTTGAAACACTTAAACAGCATGTACATGCAAACCATACAGTCTTCTGCAAAAAAGAAGACCCCCATAAAATCTGCTTCTCCACTTCTTAATATTTGAATCATGACATAAACATCCGCAATCATTTGCATGTACGCTGTAATATGAACGCAGAGGAAGTTATAAGATGCAAAACAATTTAACCGGTCAACATACAACATAAGACTTCTGTAATCAGCCACAAGACCTTCAAAGGTGTAAGAGGATTTACGGGGTATTTCTGAAGCAGCGCTTTCTCCCCTTTCTTCATGAGCGGAATGTCGCCCCAAAATTTCTCCTAATTCTTTGAGTTCTTCTGTCATGGCATCCATTGTGTGAATCAACTGTCCTCCAAGAATGGAGCTGACACAAATTGTACTCCCATACAAACTCCAAGCAAGGAAAAGAAACCACATTTCATGAAGACCAAATAAGAAATTGATCAATGAAGTATCCGCTTCTACAAGAGATCCCGTAAATACACAATATTTCGGGGCAGAAGAATATTGAACAATCATCGCCAAGTTTCCAACCAGAATAATTGTGCTTAAGAAACATAATCATGAGAAATTACATCAATTGTGGGGAAGCGTTACATGTTAAAGCAATTTATTCGCAATTTTTTTATATGAAAGGAAAATATATGTCGTAGTTTTTACCATTGGAAAGCAACCTTTTTTTGAACTGAATGTTCTAAAGTTTTCTTCAAATGTTGTGGTCTTCCAAGTTTTTGATAAATTGAATTTTGCAATTTCCAACCCGAACTCAAAATTTCAAAAAATGGAGAACTTCGACAAAATAGTCTTTCACTGATTAAAATCAACGCGATGATGAGAAACCATAACAAGATTGCCATAAGATCCATAAACTCAAATTGTACACCAAATGCTCCAAAATATAATAAAATCAAGAATGTCGTTTTGATAATAAAATTGATTCGAAAAAGTACATACAATAATCTTTTGATGCCACGTGTAGGGCTCAAAATGTATTTCCCATTTATATTTCTATCAATGTGAGTTCTGCTGACACCCACCCATGTTAAAACGTTGAATAATTTTTGAAGAGTCTCTGTTACCGAAACGGAATTCATTTTGGACAGACTGTGACAATTAAAGCTTTCCTAAAGTGTATATACTTATTAAGAATCGGTACACTCTAATGCGTCATTGCTGCACTAAGAAATTAAATTGTCGTAATTGATTGAGAGAGAGAGAGCAAATGTTAGTTTTAATAAATTGTGACAATTTTACAACAACAAACTGGTCATCGAATCAATTTACGACTTTGATATATATTGATATTAGGTCCACAATAATATCTCTAATGGTATATACTTAGACTTAGAGGTAGATACATAGATACATACCTAATAAATTACCACTGAAATCAGAAAAGTCATTATTTCTGGACTAGGGTACATATTTTATGTGAAAAGTCTGCAACTGTACTAGAACCTTAAACAAAGCGGATAATATGCGCTGAAATTTTCATTAAGAAATTCTAATTGTCGTTTTTCGATGATTAATAATGACATAACATCTTCATTAGCCAAATGAACAGTAAAATATACCAAACTACATTTGGAGCCTACATGGGCGTGTGGGGATTAAGAGAATTCTTGGAAATGAAGTATTCTAAGGAATATTTTTACATTCCAATTACCAACCAGCTTATTGAAACTTACCTCTATAAGCCAAAGACTTATACAGTTAGTAGGTATATATATGATATGGCCAACAAGGAGTTTCTGTTCTATAATGATAATACATTTTTCCATCTTTACGAGTGCCATAAGCCATAAACAAGGAAAATAATTAAAATCCGACATTTAAGGTGTATAATGTTTATTGCTTTGAGAATCACCGTTGATGAATTATGTAAACATTAGTTTCATTAGCAAAAACATGTTAAATATCTCTAGTATTAATGCAATGTGTCGATGAAATTAACAGCTTTAGTTTTTACTCTATACAGGCAAAATCAAGGGCGTACCCAGCAATTTGTAATGGGTAAGGCACCAATGGTCTGGATAAGGAACAAAGGAACAAAAAGCGAATAATTTCCAAATACTGGCAAATTTACGTCGTTCGGCCACAAATGACCCCTTTTTTCCAGCATTTTTGGCTAGGCATGTGGCATATGGTAGATACGCTCTCGGGAAAATCAAATCAAAGTACTAATACACAATAGGAATTTACATTACAGAGTGTGAGGTTTATATCTGTAGGCAGGTACAATTTTATAATTAGTCCTATGCGTGTAAGAGTCAGTCAGACTTCTTTATGGTGGGTTCGACATGGCATTGAAACATGTCTGCACCTGCAGCTTGAACCTTTGTGTGCAGAGCCCTGCAAGAAAATTAAAGAACATGACGTGATTGCATATAGTTGCAAATGAAAATGTAAAACTTGCCAAAAAAATAATTAATATTACTTAGCAGTAGTTCCGAAAAATTGAATTGGTGCTGGCACATAAATGTGTTCATAATTTCGACGAAATCCATCAACTACCTTATGGGCAACCAACTCTGGTTCGGTAATTGGAAGAATTGATGGAAACCTGAATTAAAGTAAAAGAAATGTAATTACATATTCTAATTCGCACAGCTGCAGTCTGATTGACTGTGTGAACATACTAACCTACATAGTACAATTTTTAGAAAACGGGCAGTATTTTGGTGAATATACCTTGTATTACATTTAACTCCTTTGACAAGGTTGGTATTGCATGAGAACGGGTAGACAGTTGTAAAGTTTAT
Organism: Pogonognathellus flavescens; assembly: GCA_019776165.1. Lineage (NCBI taxonomy): Eukaryota > Metazoa > Arthropoda > Collembola > Entomobryomorpha > Tomoceridae > Pogonognathellus > Pogonognathellus flavescens. The sequence continues at coordinate 81,116 of JABASD010000358.1, forward strand.
TTTAGGTTTTGAAGGATGATATCTTATCTCATCTTTTAAAGCTTCGGTGAAGCCATGAACAGCATGTTTAGTTCCGCAGTATGGGGCCAGATTTCTTACAGGTATAATTCCAGCGGCAGAACTGACGGTCACTATATGACCATGGTTCAACTGAATCATTCTTGGTAAAAATGCCTGCAACGTCCAGAAATGAGCGAAAACATTTACTTGGAAGACACGCTCCAGCTCTGCCGGTGTTTGGTTTAGAAACTCACTGCATGGCATTATTCCTGCATTGTTGATTAGGATATTTACATCACCCACATCGCTCCTGACCTACATTCCAAACACGATACATACGATTTAGATTTCATGTTTACAACGGGCAACAAGCATTCTAAAAACGATACAATCATCTTTATATTTACAGACAATCACGGGGGTCTCACAATGACAATGACCTCTTTTGTTACACCAATAATTCTACTAATAGTTCATAGGAAATCAAATATAGATCGAAACTTGTTTACATAAGAAGGAAGGTCTATCTACAATAATTATAATCCATTAAGTACAAGACTACTAATACGATTGTCTTGATAGGGTAATTATAGGTACATCATTTACTAAATGTCCTTATACAACTTCAAAACAGTTTACTTTAAGAAATGAGAAGAAATTTCCGACCACATGTAACGTACTATAAGCACACAGCGTATGTCTTAGTATTTTATCAATTATTTCAAGATTCAATATCTACAACCTCATGTGGTGTTGTGTCCTACTTTCAGAGTTGTCCGCAAATATTGACTAATAGCTAATTCTATTTCCTTGAAAGGTGGAGCAAAAATATAGATGTTTCATATAAAATGCATAATTTGCCTCTTCTTCAGTTATGTAGTATTTCGTATTTCTATTAGCTCAGGTAAAGGCTAGAATAGCATTTTACTCACTACTATCTGTATTGGTATTAGTAAACAAACAGTGTTAAAACCTTGTGTATACAAATGCCCCTAATGAATTTACAGTTTCGTGTTTAAGTATACCTAAACAAAAAGTGTTGTAGTACCTAATGTCGACAGAATAATATATCTCTAATATGCTGGTATAGGCTGTAACAAACATTAAACTCCATAACAAACTTGCCAAATAAACATGACCTTTATAAATAAATAAATAATGCACCTGCTACTTTATTTCAAAGCACTTACCAATATTATCTGTACATACGTCTACCTACAGACCTAAGCGTAAGTACATTAATGCTTAAAAAACAAAATTGTTTAACATTTAGATAGGTTATAATTTTTGCACTTACAAACTTTGTCCTTCTAGTATTTCCATACTATTGAATACTATAATGACTACGGCAAACACATCAATTGCCCTATAGGCATATTCTGAAAACCCATGGTTATCAGCTTTAGATTTACATTAATGTCCTTACAACTTCAAAAAAGAGTTTCTCATACCTACATTTATGTATGTAGGTATTAGAAACAGTTCTATAAAAATGCTCTAGTACTTCTCTTAACTTATACTACATTTATTTTGTGAATGAGATAGATAGCTAGCTTATCATCGCATCAATCGCTTATCACACTGTTACATGCTACACAGTTGAGTTGAGTACGCAATATTCCTTCCTACCATATCAATTTTCAAATTGCTAAGTGCACAGAAAATGTAAAAAAAATTTACCGGTTTCAGTTTCAGATCGCATATTTAAAACAAAACTTGAGACCTGCGGTAACTAAAGTAAAGATAAATATAAACAATACAGCTACAAACATTGATTCTATAAAGCTGCACCTCACAAAGGTATACCTAAACCTACGTTTAAAATGTTTTCCATATTCATTGCCCCTGCAGTTATCAAGTAGCCATATCCCACAGGTTATTTTCTACAACGTATTCTTTATCTGTATTTTTTACAGTACCTTAGCAGCGTATTCCTCGACTTGGGTCCTATTAGATACGTCTACAGTGTAACCATATGCTTTTATGCCCAAGTCTTTCAATATTTTTACAAGTTTTTCATTCGCATCTGTATCAGTATCCCAACATACTAGTGATGCTGCTGTGTTAGCCAACTGGAGACAAATCTGACGACCGATTCCATTAGCAGATCCAGTAATCTGAAATGATAATAATAAATGTATTATAAAACTGTCTTATAATGAAATCATTTAATAAGAGGTTTGAATTTTATGTCTGTATACTATGCAAGTAAGGATTATACAAAGTACATAGTGCAAGTACATGGAAAGAAATACTTACCAATATTATCTCATTATCAATTGATTTTAGGGATGGGGGAACAAAAAATCTGTAAATGGATTCACAGTACCAGTAAATTGTGTAGGCTATAACTACCATGAAATCCACCACCACTCGTACGTAGAAATTGTCATTAAATGGGTAGTTGTCCATTTTGGATTAATGAAGAAGTACGGATTTTCAATTGGGATTAATTTAATTCAAATGTTAATAGCACTGTTTATTCCGCAGCTTGATAGCAAATGCATAAAAATATCTGTTTAAGGATTCACTATACGTACAGTTATTATTCTAGTTTCTTTTCTTTTCGTAAAAATTAAAATATATTTCACTATTGCATCAGGATTGTAGATATCATCCTTTAAACTTATTAGTCCACTTGTTCTAAAAAGCTATTTCGTCTTCGATTAAACCTTCTTTCTATGATATAATTTCACTCTTTTATACCGACTATACTATAATAACCCCACAGTTCAATGAATATGAAATCTATTACTATTACTTACCTAGTACCTAGGTATATACTTGAGTGCATAAGGAAATTGCTTTTTATTGTCAATGTAAAGTAGTACCTGTAATATTCACCAGCACAATAAAGCAAATACTAGAAAATATTATCTAGTACAATGAGTAGAATGACGTAAGGGCAAAACTGTGCAGTACGAAGACGGTGTCTTCATACTAGACATATATTTTACTTCACGTTTTATTAGTAGGTACTACACTCTACACTGTTGACAGTACACAGAAGTAACACTAACTCGCTATTCTTATTCAAACTGTCTGTAAATATGGAATCCACGATTCATCTGCTAAAACA
>JABASD010000359.1:0-84037 GCA_019776165.1 Pogonognathellus flavescens
ATTCGATTGAATCCAACGAGTAGTAATAGTATGTAGCAGACTGCCTAGCTCAACTCTCCTTTCAAATTTCGTAGATATAGGTACACAACACAACAACAGATAATTGCTTCGTCTGCTTACTTAGGACTCTGCTGTCTCTATGCTTCTCCTGTGTGTTATTTACTACTGCTAGTAGAAATACACACGAAATAACACTGACACACACACATACACAGGATAGCTCTATTTTTATGCTATAGTTGCAATAACCACTACCACTGCACTATATTATAATATGTATTATGTATTCTTACGTGTGTAAGTCCACATACCACCTTTAAAGTAAGTGAATACGTTTTGTAAGCAGAAATCTACGTACCTACTTTCCTAATGTGAGTACATTATGGTTGTAAGTAGATATATAGGTATAAGGAATACCTACACACAGAGACAGTACACAAATAGTAGTGTAATAATGATAATGTGTACAGAGCTATAGAAGAAGAATAAGAAGGAGAAGCAAAGGCAATTTTGCTGCAAGTAATGTAAAGGAGATGCACTAGCAGTTGTATATGTACGCGTATTTGAATGTACTTGTGTTGTATAAGTATGTGCTGCAGCAGTATGATTCTTGTGTGTTGTTAGGAGTAATAAGTAAAGAAGTAAGTAGTGGTAACTTCCATGAATGTATTTCTCGATCGTAGTCTGAGAGGATACTTTACTTTGAAAACTATTGACTTGAGTATCACCAACTACTTTAGTAGTGTATGGTAGAATGTAGTTGTGTATTACCACTGGGAGAAGAGTAGTAGTAGAGAATATACAGAATGGTATTCCTTCTATTCCTTGCTGACAAATGCATTCTATCCTTCAACTAGATAAGTATTATAGTTGGATGACCTTAGTTATGCGGCAATGAGTGAGTATGTCTACTGGTACTAGAACTCTGCTTATATCTTAACAACACATTCCCTTTACTTTACTCGCTTCGTTGTACACTTTTCATCCCCGTCGTTGGTAGTTCTTGAACGAGTAGGTACTAGGTACTTACTGGTTGTATTTGTGTGTGTGTGTAAGGTACAAGGAGTTTATTTCTTGAAAGAGAGAGAGAGAGAGATTGGATAATGGCAGTAAGAAAGAACAGGAGGAATATTACATACACTTACTACTCTCCTATGTCCTTAGAAGAAGAAGAAGAAGAAGACGCTTACTAACTACAAGACGATATGTTCTTGTTGGGGAATAATAATAGCAGTGTATGGTATTTGGTTGTAGAAGTAACGAGAGAGCTTCTAGTAGTAGTTGTAGAAGTAAGTAGTAGCTTTTAGTTCTTTAGATTTTATTTCCCTTCTTCTTACTTTTATCTTGGAGATTAATGCAAGGTTCTTTTTGGCTGTTTCTTATATACGTTCGTGTATATGCAGTCTGTACATTATGCGAGAGACGAAAAGGAACGAAGGAAACCCAAGCCTGAAGCAAGACCAGAAGAGAAAATGTTTTTTGTCCATCACGTCATACCAAACCATACATTCGAGAGAGCGATCTGTGCACTCATATTAAAAAACTGTCTGGGTTTTCCCTGACTAATGCATCTTCCAGTATATTCGTACTCTGACTCTCCGTCTCAAGTATAGGACACATTATGGGTTGTGTAGTTTGTATGGTAGATGTGTTTTAGACTGTGGTGTATGTACATACATGTGTAGCGCAGATGAAATACACGATATGCGCCGAATTTCTTATGTATAAGTGGAATTGTATAATAAAATAATATTTTGGGTTGTATTGATGCACGTAGTAAATCATTTACAGAAAATATTAAACTTCTGTCTGTAACACCACACTCGATGGTGGCTACACGCCATATTATGCATAGTAAGCACTCAGCTCTGACCGTCATGTAGTAGGTATGTGTGATTTGTTACATCTACTACTAATAATGCAATGCAGTTTATGTGTAAAAGGTTAAATGTAATAAGTAGTTAACAGAGTTTTTCAGTTTTAAACACTAAAAATCATATTACAGTCATTAATTCAGTTTTATGGCTAATTTTCCCTTGGTTGTTTATCGTTTTCATATAGACAAACTGTAAATAAAGGTGTTTAGTGTTACATACATCGAGGTTTTCATGTCAAGGAGTTTTCAGCAATAATATGAACTTTTTTAGGGAAAATGGTTCAAGTAACTGTACACATCAAAATAGTGTCAAAATATCTTCTAAACAATATAGGTACCGATTATAACATATTGTATACCAAATTTAAAACTAACCTGACAATAATCCCAGATCCAGATGAAAATTGATCATTGAGTGATATAGTATTAGCAGGAAAAATTCAGGATTGGTTACAGTTACAACAAAGTGGAAATGAAATTAAAATCAAGCTTCTGAACAAATTAAGATGATTAATGCGAATTGGAAATAATATGGTTTCAAATTTGTTTTATTTCATAATTTTTGTTATTAATCGAAGCATGTTATGTATTCAGCTCACATATTTTGGTGCAGCATGCAACAAATGTTTTCAATTGTAAGTTAACTTTCCCAACTATTTCTCCTCCAAGTAAATATTCAATCACTTCCTATCTGGACATTTCATGCAACTTGGAGAGTTATTTTATGGCACATTTTATTATTGTTTCCTTTCTACTATAATTAAGCACATGGCATAAGGAACGGAAATCCACCGTTACCACAGAATAGATTACATTTGAGATATCATCTCCACAATTGATTATTCATTAATAACCTAAAGGTACATTATACATTTCATATCCACATTACCAGAAGAGATTAGTTGATAAAGTAACTTTAAAGCTCTTTCACTTAGGTGCCTTAAAATGATCAACAATTCAATAAATTATGTAGAGGAAAAGTCTTATAGCTCTATCAAATCCGTTAATTAATTAACAGTTAAACCCGTTCGTCCAATTGAGTTTGTCTATGAGTTTCTAAAATTTCGATCTTCATTTTTGATAACCACCAACTTAATGCTTGGCAGAAAAGGGTCAGATTTTCGCATTTCTGAACAAAGACTTTCCTGCAGAGATTGCTAGTGCCTACAACGGATTTTTGCTACATAGGGGAAATGTCATGAAATGAACGAACTTATATGTCATTGTCCACTTGTTCTGATAGTTTTTCTGCGTTATTATAATCTGCTTTTTCAGTTTGATGTATGAAGTGTTCTAAACCACAGCAAGGAATTAATTGTACACAGTCATGTACAAAAACTTGTCTTTGTATGCTTGTACCGCAAAGGAGAGTTAACATTTCACTTTGAGAATGATTCCCTACAACCTCATAAATCTAGTTGAACAAATTCTGACTTTTGCAAAATTAAGTTACATTATGTATTATTCCAACTTTAGCAAATTGACTCATCCATTCAAGTAAATTGATCATTATAAGTACTACAGACTATTAAATAAAGTTTTTGGTTCTCAGGGAGCATTTTATTGTTCTTTTGTGTAATGTGTACCTCATTAGTACAATATGTTGATTTTTATTTTCTCATTCTCATTCATTTACGTCCTTAGCTCTCCTAAGTATCAGAAATGTGTTTGACTGAAACCGGTTCTGATGACCACTTACATTACAAGGGTCCTTAAATTATTTTACAGCTTCCTTAAGAATACAACAAATCCTTCCTGTCGTTCGTTAAATGACATATTTTTCCTATGTAAGTAAATTGACAAGAAAGATGTGTGGCTGTTGTTTTTATTTGAAGTCCGACTCTTTGAAAATGAGACCCACAGCCGAAGATATATATTATCTCACACCAAACCATATTTTATATCTTTACAATGCAGACAGTTCACTTGTACGCATTTTTTACAATAAAAATCTATGTGATCCGTTTTTCCACTCCATACATAATGGCACATACCAGAAAGAGTTAATTTCCTTTTGACGCCACGCTAGATTCACCGTCATCCCAAATCATGGGCTACATATCTATTATAGAGCATTTTGTTACCACAATATTTTTCCATGACCCGCATCGTGTACAAAAGAAGACTAACTCCTAATTGAAGTCAAAACACGGTACATATAGCATACATGAGCTTGTGAAGCATTATACTTATAAAAATCATATAGATAATACTAGGTACTTTTATTTTGTTTGTACATCCATGTAAATACAAGTCCCTATACTAAAAGCTACCGAAACACACCGAGAGACTGAGATATCTACTATAGGATGCCACGTTGTAATGTTATGTGTTCGTAATTGTAACGCAATGCTCAGTTTTTGAAGTACACAACACAGTGGAAGTCTTCTCCGTCGATAAAATCATCCTTTAAAATCTAAAAAGCTTTTATATACAATTTCCAGTCTGTTCTCATCATTCCTCCCTTCCTTTCCCTTCTTTCCTCTCACTCATCGCTTTTTCCTTTTGTTTTTTGCTCAAATAGATTAGTAAGATTGGACTTGTAGTGAAAAGAAATACACGGGGAGTCATATTATCTCTCCTACCATAATCGTATGAAACAATATACTTGTAACATTACATTCTCCGCTTCCCATTACATTTACCACACTACACAGTCAAACACTAACGCGTAGTGTCGTATCTGTATATTTATGGCGAGTGAATATATTCTGACATAACACACATTTTTATACACTTGTAGGTATCTTCATATATTATTTATTTATATTTATAAAGACACTACCTTATTCACCAAAGTCGTCAGTAATGCATTATTGCCGTATTTGATGTTTCATGCTTTATAAATATGTGAATATTGTATAAAATATAGGTATTCTAAACTGTAGACTGTACATAGTGTAGTGTAAAGTATCTTCAAACTAGTTTATTACTATCTTGTTAATAATACTAAAGCTTATAATATATAAAATAGGTATATTATATTGTTTACTTGCTATAGAACGAAATAAAATACCCCACTCTTCTCCTTCTTCTGTTGTCTTACCTGCAATTTGCATTATCAGATGAACAATTTATGATTGGGGTTCGGATTAGAATATTCACTCACCGTGCACGGCACGAAACGTCGTAATGTCTTCCTATACAATACATTCATGTAGTTCATAAATGATCATACTTCATAGGTATGCTCCTAATATTAATATAAACAGACAGCTATAGCAGTCAGAACTTTTTATAATGTCGTTAGATATACAAGGTTAGGTATCCACGTAGTTTCTAAACATTTCCCATGAATTATTAGCTTTAGAATCATTTATTCATTTATTACATTGTATTTTATACAAGTTACGAGTACGAGAAACGAACCAGGAGCAACATTAGCTTTGTACATTATGTTCTGTAATAGATATTCACGCTGGCAATATGCTGCCCGAAGTAGGTATAAGTACATCTTTTGTATTCTCACCTTACAACAATGTAGGTACTTCTTAACTTATTTACAAATGTAAAACTCTACAGATACTACACATAAAACAAAAGAGAAGTTTTTATACTTTAATATGTAAAGTGTATAATGTTTGATAATAATAATTGTCTTTTCTAGTACCTACACTACAAAACTTCGTACGTGTATTTTGCATACGTGGCTTACTACATGAGTGCAATAATAAATGATGAGGCAAAGCGAGAATTCGCAAGGAGCAAATTGCAGTGCACTTTATAAATGAGAAGATAAGTAAGTAAGAAAGGAACAGAGAGGGTTGTGGTCTGATGTGTCAAGAAGCAAATATAAAGGTGCATAAATCACTTTGCACTGTACTCAGCCATCAAATGGGATTAGACATAAATAAAAATGCTTTCAGGCAGAGCAGTTATAAAGCTTTTTACATGTATTCCTTGATTTTTATGCGATTCCAACTATTCCTACGTGTACATTCGTCTCACTCGAATTTAAACTGCAGACGTGCAGTCAGAATAGTCTTACCTACTTCTTTGTGTATACCCAGAATGTTTAACTCCACCGATTCACATTATCCATTAGAGTTAAGCATTAATGTGTGTTACAAGATGTTTCAAATCAAGTTTTTTGTAGTTGCACTTTGGTAGTAGTGAGCAATAAAAATTGTTTACGTTCTCTGCATCTAATGGGTGATAATTAAAGGTTCAATAGCTTCGGGATAGATGTTATGGTTAAGGAGCGAGCTGAAAACATCGTAAATTCAATAAAGGAATTCAAATGGGCAATAGTGTACATTAAAGGCCAATGATTGCCAACAAGCTTGCGAGAATTTCACAAATTTTCGTATCTTGCACATAAACCTCTTCGATAATGTTGTTACAAATATTTTTCTTTTTATAAGTACAAGTCATTTTCGGTTTGATCTCATCTTTACGTCCCGTAGTATGTAAAAAGTTAAAGAGAGCAAATAGCAGGCAGTAAATTGTACTAGAGAGAGAGATGAAGTGCACAGTCTTATAATAGGTGTCTTGTCTACTGCAGTAATCTAACATGCAGTGTGGGCTTTTTTGTTACTGTATGTTGTGTCATGTCTTTTGTAGATATAAGCGTAATATATAGTGTAGGCACATAGTAGAGTATAGAGGCTGTACTTTTGTGTATGTGTATAAAAGTACTACTGTAGCATTTCGGTAGATAGCCGTAAGAGTCGTAAGCTTATCTAAATCTAATCCAAAATGGTGAAGCTTACATACAAAGTTGACTACACAGACACACAGTCCCCCAACTAACTTCCAGGGAAACATTCTAGGTGGATTTTGCCTGGTTGGGTTTGTAGTGTGGAAAGCATTAGCCTGCTGCGAGGAGTGCTACACTTATACGTAATATTAGGCAGGTAGTACACAGTTAAACTGAACATACGGAGCAGTACAAAAGAAAGATCATGTAAAGGATAGGGAATTTTCGTACTTTGTATATAAAATTCTCTAGGGCTGTGTGTAGCATGCATATAGCTTTATATAAGTAATTTTAAGTGTATCCCGCATGTATTATGTTGTGTATAGCTCTATAACACTTTATTTTATACATGCAGGATACATATACAGTGAAAAATTGTGTAGGATACTGTGTGTACAGTTTTTCTTCACGGCACTTTCCTGTTCTTGTGTTATGAAAATGGTGTCCAAATGAATATTTCTATACGTACAGCGTTTACTCAGTTTACTGTGTATTATATACACAGAGGATTTGTATCTGTATAGATATTAGTTGTTAGTTGATAGTGGAAGAAGAGTACAAAAGTGTAATATAGCTTTACAGCTTTACATTTACTTACACATCCACGTTCACCTTTAGCCAGCGGTTTCCTTTCCCTAATAATCGTGGAGTATATTCTACAAAATCCAATTCTAATCTTCGTTTTACTGTGTGTGCATTGACTGGTTGGCCTGTCTTTACGTCTGGCCAAGGCTCTCTTAGCCTGTTTTTCTTACCTGACTTGACTTTAGTCGAAATCACTCCGTTTTCTGTCCGACAAACTATTTGTATCCCATCAATACCATTAACCTTATACAATCGGACGGAATACACAGAATACTGCAGCATAACAATGTAAAGGAGGAAAGGAAACTGCTTACAGCTGAAATAACACTAATAACAAAAGAAAACTTAACAATAAACTCACTCCGAGGTTGAAATTTGTTGTAAAACATAATTCTGCTATTCTAACAGTGCATTTAAGAAATTCTACTGATACTTGTTGTAGGTGAGATGTGAAATAATTTCAAAGACTAAACTAAACGAGTGGAACTACTACAAGTTGTTTGTGCAGTATAGTTATATACGAACGAATAAGCAGCTTTAATATTTGCATATTTAACCACAGTCCAAGATCTTCCACACCACATTTACACCTTACTTGTTTACAGTTTCGTATACAACATCCAGTTGTTATTTGTTAAGGTTGTGATTAAGAAACATCATCCACATCATTTGTATTCATATTATTCATGTGATTTGTGATAAAAGTAGGGTACGTTGTCTTGGATTAGTTGATTTTATATACAGCAACGTTCTATACGTGAAATGCAAATCAATAAATATTTATGACATCGCATCATTTCTCAAGATAATTCTTGCGAGTCAAGTGATAAGCAGCAAGGAAGAGTGCAGAAGAGTCTGAACATTGTAATGACTAATACATAAAGATAAACTTGAGATTAAATTGATAAGATATCTACAACATTTAATGTTCACGCTGTATCACACTTCTTCATAAAGGAATTCTCCCTTTTTCCAATTGTAACAAAAGTACTTTCTGCTCCGGTTATAAATCCATTATCATTGAATCATTAGAAGTTGTAAGTGTGCACAGACAGAGCAATTCAAAGGAGATTATCACTGTAGTAGATTGGATGTATGTGAATATACAGAAGTGGGAAAGATAAACAGTTATTACACTTGGGATAATTTACAGTGTGTTAATTAGTAATTAATTAAAGGAGATTACGTTTCGAAGATTGTCTTCCTCGCGTTTTCCAGATTAACCATTAGAAATTCACTGGAGATTTTTGAAGCCATTGCAAGGGTGTCTTCGTCTTTTTCAATGATTTCTTTCGTGTTGTCGTGATTCTCATGGCTGCTGCGGCTGCTCATTGTATTTCAGGTAAAATACACTACACTTTTCTATAGATACAATCCCCAACAACATTACAGTCAGATTTTGTTCTAACAAATCGGAAGATTGAAAAATTTAAGAATTGTAGAAGAAAAGTCATTATAATAATTTCGCTTCGAATGTTGTTTACAGGTTTAGACGGTACAAAACCACTGTATAAAAGATCCAGAAGTGTAATGTAAGTTAACTTTTTATGACACATTTTATTACGTAATAATATTGTGTATAAATAAAATTATTATCTTTTAAGCATGCATTGTATAGACATGTTATACTAGTTTATGGTTATATCGGTTCGCTTGTTCTACACAATTAAAAGACCATTTATAGACATTATCTGTATTTACAACTAACATTAAAGACTAGTTTAATTATACTACTACTTAAATAGATATTTTTAGTTTATTTAGTTGCGGTTCTTAGCTACACTATTTTTAGATCTTTGTACAGAAACACATTAAGATTACTTAAGTACTGCACATTGTGCAGATCTAATCAGTTAATGTTTTGAAACAAAGCAAACAGACCGACCATATGAATTGTAAGTGTAAGAATATAAAAGTGATCTTTCTAGCTGTGCATTCATTTTTGCTGTGTTTCGTTGTTTATGTGTATATCTGTCAGCGCTTTGTCTGCACAGATAAAGTATAAAGGATTATTTTGTGATAAATGTAATTGAGTTGCTTTCACATTCGTCTAATCGTGTCCTAATTTCTGTATAGAACTTTGTAGTAGGTAAACATGCCGCAGCAGTAGTGTTTGAGCAACTAATAATCTCATCCTCTCAACTGTATATCGAATATTATTAATATTCCATAATTTCACATAATATTTGACAGCACTGCAAAGAAATGTATCAAAAATTGCACAGTTTTGTTTTGCAAACAAATTATTGTCTGCTAGGTACGTACCTACTTTCTGATTATGAATGAATTAACATTGAGAATTTTCCATGCGGTATGTGGTGGTTGTCCTTTAACGATTTCAGACCTAAGTTAACTTTAGGAAGTAAGTGATATAATAATTGTAATTATTGCTAAAGGTTTGTAATCTTAATTAATTGTTATACACAATTTGTTATTATGCGTTTGCATTTTTATGAATTGACATTAACAAAGCTATAAAGCGGTCTCACAAAAGCTAAATACTCACGAGAACAGAAATTGTGTGAATTTTCTTGTTTCTGAAAACATAGCGTGTTCTTTAAAACCTAATTGCCACAGCAAATACTTTTTTACAGTTAAAAATCATGCGGCAGAGTCTTTGATTTAAAACTTTAACTGTCACGCATTATTTGTACAGAACAATGTTGTACTTTTTATCGCACTAGACTGTAGGTCTGTTATGAGCACACATGTTGCGTATAATATAATTAATAAAATATTACATGCCATATCTAAACATTTTTTCGGTTTGATTTAGATCGGATGAAGACGAACTGAGCGGAGGAAAATACGCCAGAATGGACGACGAAAATATTCAAGACAAGGAACGGTTTGCCAGGTAAGATGAATATAAGTTTTATCTCATTTTTATTCTTCCAACGGAAAATATTTTGTCGGTTTTTTTCTCCTTTAATGCAGGGAGAACCATTGCGAAATTGAGAGACGCCGGAGGAACAAGATGACAGCGTACATCACTGAATTGTCGGACATGGTCCCAACATGCAGTGCATTAGCAAGGAAACCAGACAAGCTCACCATTCTTCGAATGGCCGTGGCTCATATGAAAGCTCTTCGTGGTAATTATTAAACACTTCCTGCTTTCAATTCAACCCTCGAAAATTTCTGTTGCAAATTTCAACATTATGTCCAGCTTATATTCATATTTTCCTGTTTCAAGTGTCAATAAGCAAAGAATACAACTACAAAACTCACAAAATAACGTTCATTACTTCAAATTTTCCCTAGAGTTTTGTATTCATTTTGTTCTATTACTTAAATTTATTTTATCGTGATTTTCATGTGAACTAACAATAAAATTTTCCCATTCCTCGCAATCTTTCCTTTAATCAAATCCTTATTCATCTTATTAAAATGTTTTACCCACACCTGAAAATTTCTCACAAATATTGTTTGTTTGCTACAACCCTTTTTTAGATTTCGTAATTCGTAGGAAGATTTGTTGCTTTGCTTACTAAATTTAACAAACTCACTAATAATTAACAAACCACTGAACGCACCATACTCTTTGGGGGAATATATGTGGTATAATGATGATGTAGGGACCGGGAACACCAGCACTGATGGCACTTACAAACCGTCCTTCCTCACCGATCAGGAGCTGAAGCATCTAATCCTGGAAGCAGCTGATGGATTTCTATTTGTCGTCGCCTGCGACTCTGGGAGAATCATTTACGCCTCTGATTCGGTCACACCAGTATTGAACCAAGCGCAAACTGAATGGTTTGGCTCGTGCATATTTGATCATTTACATCCGGAAGATGTGGAGAAGGTCAGGGAGCAACTCTCAACCCAAGAGCCACAAAACACAGGAAGAATCCTCGATTTGAAAACTGGAACTGTGAAGAAAGAAGGACATCAATGTAAGTCGTAATAGTAAATATTTTGTCTCAATAACAATTGTGACAGTTTTCATGAAAAAACTTAAATTTTAATCGTTTTATTCATTTCTTTGTATTCTTGCAGCTTCTATGCGTCTCTGCATGGGTTCCAGACGAGGATTCATTTGTAGAATGAAAGTGGGCAATGTTCACCATGAGTCCATGACTTCCGGTCATCTCAATCGACTACGCCAAAGAAACACACTTGGGCCATCCCGAGATGGACTTAACTATGCAGTTGTCCACTGTACCGGTTACATAAAGAACTGGCCACCATCTGGAGTCAGTATGGACCGAGGGAATGAAGATTCGGATTCTCATACACATTGCTGTTTAGTGGCTATCGGAAGACTTCAAGTCACATCTGCTCCAAATACCGGCGATCTTGCTAATGCAAATGCAAATACCGAATGCATATCCCGACATTCCGTAGATGGAAAATTTACTTTTGTTGACCAACGGGTAATGCAGCTACTTGGCTACACACCTCAAGAACTTCTAGGGAAAAATTGCTTTGAATTCCATCATCTTGAAGACCAGGTTCACCTAAAGGACAACTTTGAACAAGGTATTTTTTCTTCAACATGTGGCGAATAAAGTATTGCTGGAATTTGTATTATATTTCCACCATCTGCACATAAAAATGTAAACAGGGCACCAGAGACAATTTCACAGCTGTTCGGGTAATGCATCTCTTTTTAGGAATTCGCAAGTGGTTTAAATCCTTCATAACGATCAGCTGGGGTGTTTGTTTATGTTTCATGCATTATATTGGATGGTTGCATGTACTTTTCTCAATTTTACTGTAAGACACCTTAAAACATGTCAGACACGGAGAGTAGGTAACAGACATTCGGATAGAATAGTCGTCCACGCATTTTGGAGTAGGTGCTAACCTTAATACTGTTTGCGTGCTGATGTGATTCAGGTGGCAAACAGTAGCGGTAATGTAACATAACTAAGTAAATAAGGTGAAATAAACAAAATGGTACACGGACATCATGGATGCTACACATACCATTCATCAGAATGATTATGTTAAGGTAACTTGATGGTACACCTTCAGAATCTTCGTTATTGCATGGCAAGGTGTACTATGGATACTTGTCGTTTTATGTGGGTATGTACTATTTAGAACTTGTCATGTCATGCCACTCACTCACTCTCCGCTTGCTTACTTATAACTTAGGTATATTTCTATGTTATGTTACGAAACTCATGCCACAGTTGATCATGCCATGCCATGCTATTTCATAAGTTGCGTATGGTCTGCTCCCAAAAATCTCTAAAGAGTATTTAACTCTAAAACTCACAAAACTAAAAAGTTATTTCTTTAATTCTAAGTTTTATCCATCATTCAGTTGATTCAAGCCACACCTGTAACCTACGATAAGAAAATAGCATGTCGTGATATTATTGTTGTGTGTGTTACCTTCTCGTATCGTGTGCTCTTGTCTCAATCTCCTTAAACTTTCTATGACACTTGCATCAATGTTTCTTTAACTTAATTCTGACATGCTATGCAACATAATAATACGCAACCCAAACTCAAAACGACAAAATATTACGTAATTTCCACGCTTTAATTTGTCGTGTTGAGAACTTACACGAAGTGTCTTCGTATGTAGTATTTATTGATAATTAACTCCAGGTTATTGATAATTAACTCCAGGTTAAAGGCTAAATACCTTACAAATATATTTGCATGCCGATGTAACTATATAGTACTGTAGAATCATAAGAAAAATTTTCTGCACGATTTATTCCGGACTTTGACATTCGTAGAGGCAGGAACTCCTGTACTAGGTAGTGAAACTACACACCTAGATTCATATGTCATTAATTTCAATTCTTAGAAAGAATTTCCCAAATAAAGTAATCCAGTCGACAAAGTACAGCATTTGTTAACTTCATTACACGAAGAGTTGACATTTGTATGTGGAAATGCCACAAAGGAAGTATATGGATCTGACTTTTTAGTTAGTGTGACTTAAATTTATGGCTTCTTCATATATTCTTTATACTTCCATGCTAGATTAGGTAAGAAGTAAGAACCCATTACATTGATTACAACCACTAACAATAAAACTCCGAGCCGATATGAACTGGAACCCACCATTGTACAAAAGCAGACCACCAAAATTACACACAACCTACCCATTTACATATACACAGAAATTATTACCAAAAGTCAAGTCTACCACCACGTTAAGTAGAACTACGACTAACTCCACTTACGCTCTATACTTACTTATTACATATAGTCATATAGTCATAGCATGAAGAAAATATAATATAGCTTATAATAGAAAATAACATTTAGGAATGAAAATATTCGCCCATAGCTCTTGATTCGGTACAATATAAGTTTTCAGAAAGCTATTCAACTTTGTCGGGTTTATTTGGTTTGTTTGCGTGCGTTGATAAACTTAGTTTTTGACTTATTGTGTTTGTACTTGATTGCAGTGCTGAAGTTGAAAGGGCAGGTGCTGACCATAATATATCGGTTTCGAGCAAAAAATCGAGAGTGGGTTTGGTTACGGACATCCTCTTTCGCCTTCCTCAATCCATACACGGACGACGTCGAGTACATCGTTTGCACGCATCAAGCAGCTAACAAGTAAGTTTCCCAGTTACATATTCCATGGACAAACAGCAAAATTCAGTTTAGCGTTTAACACAAAGTTACATTATATGATCAAAACGACGAAAAAACTAACAAATAAAGTAGTACGACAACTACTGTTGCAATCGTAGTACCTACAATGCCATACGTTTTAGACAGCTATAGCGGTTTTAGTGCTAATAGTCCCTGAATGTAAAGCCAACTTCAGACCTTTTCGTTTAATAAGGTTTTCACCCGTTCAGAAAAATGCACTGGCTGTCACAGCAGACAGATATACTTACCTATTGACTGCTCATATATACAAATGTATGTACTCATGTATTGACTCCCTTCTTCATTCAATATTCAATGCCGACATCGTTTCACTACTACCCACTTCTTGTGAATGTGTATGTTATGTAGATAGCGAGTAAAATAAGTAGTATATTGCGTTTAATGGGAAACAGACAGTGGAACCAGCAACGATAACTAAAGCATATGGTCGTTTGGCACTACGTTGTAATTATAATATTTATTTTACTCTTTTGCCCTCACATATTTGCTTTCAGCTCTCCGATCCTTTTCTGTAGTACAAAAAGTATTGTAGTAGTATGTACAAATAGATCTTTATCAAAGTTTAGGACGAAACTCTCCTTTACAAACACACAGGCATCCTATCTGCACCACATACGCTTTCAGTCAATCAAATTCATTATTAATTCCATTCTTTATAAACTACACGATCGCGTGTGTGCTTTCAACCCAATTTAATAGCTCAAATGATCATGAAAGGCAATGAATGCATTTTTACTTTTGTACAAGTAGGTGGAGCGATAATTACACATTAGTACTACAACCGTCCATGTTTATATAAGTAGTTTCAGTTTGAGTGTATTAAGTGTGTAGTGGATACAGTTTAAGTAGTTACACTCGTACACACATCGTTTATGTAAATTTATTTTTCATCCTACCACTTTATACTGTACATGTATACTATAGCTATGTATGGCTAATAGTATTTTCTGCGTATTAAAATTTTACATTTTACATAAATAATACACGCGGAGATAATTATATTATGGCTATGTTGTATTTATAAGTAATAAGTAGTAATATTCTTATTAATTCAGAATTCACTGTAAATTTTGCTGAAGAAAGGTTTCTTCGTAATGGGGTGTATCATCATTATTAATATGATTATTAAGAAAACTGGTATAAATTAAGTAAATGTAGATATAATGATGTATAAATTTAAATTGCAGAGCTGTTCCTCATTCTCATGATGGAACTGGTACAGGAGAGAATAGTAATCCAGCTGACCACGCTGTTGCTCAGACGTTTGGAGCTCAACCTGGCTTGGATTATTCCATGCAGCGCTCTCCCCGCGATGCTCTTTATCCTGCTCATATGGTTTCATCCCATATTCAAAGTAAGTTGAATTCATTAACATCATACACATACAGAAGTTTATAGTATGAGGATATTAACGGATATACAGTAATACAGCAGCAGCTTATGCACAATAATTGTAATCTGCGATCCTAATGATGGTATGATGATAAGTGCTAAACGAGTGAGACAAGAATCATTCCATGTATTGGAGGAAGTGTCAATCAAACGTGGTAATTACTACGTGCTATGATAGTCATATCTTATACTAAAGACTACATCGTTACGCCAACAACAACGTTTGTTTGATACGCTTATGACTTATGGGGATTGAGTGCCAGAACAGAATGTTTCACGTAAGAAAAGGAAAAGACCAATTACTCGAAGGCGAGATAATTTTAAATGAGTGCAGGATAAAATAAATAAATAATATGCACAAACAATGTAAGTAAATAGAATGCCATTTGGTGCAGGTTCTGTCCGATGAAGTTGTACATTGTTGAACTGTAAGTACTTTAATGATAAATGATCTTATTATGCGGAAAACACATTAAATATTTCTCAGATCGTGATCACATATAAATTGCATTGTGAATTGCAAATTAAATTCAACTGTAAACTACCAGTAAAGCTATTTAGTCGTTACTTATGCTATGCAGGAAAGAAAGTCTGTTTAGAGAAGACTTAATAAGAAGCTATGCAGCTTGTGATGTACAGTAAGTAATTGCAAACCAACTGGAATGATTTACTTTACAAGTGGCACTTACAAAGAATGAAACCGGAATGTTATAGTGTGCTAATTGGAAATTCCACTTGTAGCAATTCGCCGTGTCAATAAATATCATTATCGGATTTTTCTAATTAGCTTTGTCTACATAGCAGTCAGAGTTCTTAGAAAGAAGCGTGGAGTGTGTGGATATGGAGGCTGTCATATTTTAATCTTGAATCATTTTCTTCACCCCATGAACAGGTACACGAACAGGTAGTGCGAGCAGCTACAGCAACTACGAGGGCCAGAGTAGCTCTCCAATCAGCTACAACTCACCGGCACAGCCATCCTCGAATGCAACCGGATCCACAGAGTCTCCTGGTAGTGTTTTGAATCGCATCCCTAAAGCCAACACTAGCCCTACTCCAGGACAAGTCGCCTGGAGTCAAACATCTCAACACATCAGACAAGTACGAGTACGAAAATTTATTTCAATTTTCGCAAAGTCCTTTTATACTTATACCTTTTCTTTAGAATATAATTACAATATACATATACCTAAGTAGAATGAAGTCAAATGTATGTAAGTATATTCATAATGGAATCGTTAGTCAGATACTGGCATCAGTTCACTTCTTGAGTCATGGTCGTACACAGAATGTAGTAAAATGCTTTAATGTTCATTGTGTATTCATACATGCATATTGTAGATTGTAGGTATTAACAATTACAATTTAAAATCTGACAATAGAATTGCAAAAATATTGTTGTAGTTTTTTATGCAGATAATTCGTATCATTTGTATGCAAAACAAAGTCTGAAATCAACTAGGTAGGTAAGTAATTCTTAAAAGAAAGCAATCCTTTGTATAGGAGTCACCGCTCATTGTGTAAATTGAACTGAACTGGCTTGACGGATTGCCAGCAAATACAATTTCGCTAAGCAGACGTCAACGTGAATGAAAGACAAGACCTTACTTAAAAAGTTCATGCATATGCCATCAGCCATCAACACAAAGTACTATACAATAAGCATCCTCTCTTCAAAACTTTATACAATCTGTTATAGTCCAATATAATGCGAGTCTTTTTTCTCTATTCATTTATACCTGTCATTAGATATAGCATTGCATATATCTCCCAAAGTAATCGTACCTAGGTGTAAAAAGTATTAAAAAGTATTTTGTGCTTGGAAAAGAATTACTTTAAGCTGTTTAGAAGGAAAACTTGCCGTGAAAAGGTATTCGTGTAGGTATTTACTGGTATGTCGTGTTATTACTTATGTGTTACGTAAAAGTATGGATGAAAAGAGGAACGCACGTAATGTAAGTAAAGATGTACTCACAAGATTCAAAGGAGAGATTATAATTCGTTTGTATTTCGGTGCATAATATAGACACATGTGAATTTTATCGTCATCAAAGTAAATGGATAATGGATATTGAAACAAGAGATGAGCTGGGATTAGCATTCGCGTTGTGTTCTTGTAGCAGTAAGCTATGCGTATGTAATTGTATAGTAATGGAGTCAGAGTTAAGAGTTAAGCTGTCTATCTACAACACAGTATTGCAGTATTATAAATTAATGCCAGGCTTTGCCCGGGGCCACTAATAAGTTTGTATTGTGTACATTCTGTTGGTTGTAGTAGAATAGGTAGGTATTACATTTCTCATAGCCAGCAAGAGATAAACGGCTTATTTTATTGTTTCGCGTTTGACTGCTCCTTTACTTTACTGCAGGTATAACATTACGTACTACTACTACTTCTACTACGGTATGACTACTACATGATCCCTACAGGTCACTAGCTCAGCAATCAAATCAAGTCAGTCATTTCAGCTTGACTACGTTTTACATAGAGATTCCTTCATCTCTCTAATTTTCTCATACTACTACTTCTTATACAAAACTACTGCTGAATTATATCACATCACATCTTACAATTATTCAATAGAAAAACTAAACCGGAGGCATGCGTATAAATATTTTTTGCTGAGATTTGTGATGTCATGTCATGTCAGGATGATTTTATTTTCTTGTGTTGTGTTTGTGTTAGAATGTTATTCCATGTTTAGCGTACTCTTTGATTATGTTGTATAATTATAATAATAAAGATGATTAATTTTTTATGCGCATTTTTTCGTTTTGTATATTATAGTCGGGAACAGAGGGCTACCAGCAATACAATCAAATGAGTCCTTCGAGGTCGCCCAGTGGCCCAACTTACACTCAGCTAAGCGGAGGTTCATCCAGAGCCTCCAGCGGAGTCAGTGCTCCTGCACAAGGCAATTCCTATCATCCACCTCCAACCACAGCTCCAGGTATGTCTAATGCAAACTAATCAATCATATATTTCTACCAGACAGTTTTGCCCGCTTTTAATGCTACGTTACAATTATACACATCGGTGCACCGTGAAATTGCGTGCAAACTTACCCACAAAATATACAAGTGCATGTATTCAAGAATTCAAGTGTATAGATCGTGTACTGTATATTTATACGGAAAATCATTAAGGCGAATAACGAGAAAAATGTGAAGTGCTTCAACTACAACACTCATGCGAAATTGAAAGGGGAGAAAATCTTTTCATTTCAATGAACTGAGGAAAGGTAGAACGAAGTAAGGAAGGAGTAAAAGACCTGGTTACGTATTGACTCATACAAATCATCACAAAACAGCCCCATTAGAGATTGTTGTTGATTTGAGAGTTTTGCTCTTGGATTTTTTTGCCAAAGGAAATGTAATTTGATGTAGTAAGGACATAGGTATTCCTTTCATTTGAGCTTTTCATTCTGCAGTGGTAGATTTACTATTCATCATCTTCCCCTTTGCTCTCTCATCAATCGTATGTGATTATGACTCGAGTTACCTCTACTTGAGTACAGAAGGAATTACCTTCCTTTGCATTATGCACACACAACCAGTATTAATATACAGAAGTTGATGTTAAAATGGTAATGTTGTGTGAGATACATGTTTTGATTGTAGGCAGACACACACAGTAACATATCTATACACACCGGTTAATACGAAACATTATGAGAGACATGATTGTCGACATCGTGATCTGATCAGATTCTGATAGAGATGCAGCAGTGCAAGCCAAACGAGATTATTATTATTCCTTTTATCCATGTTCATGTACATAACCATGGTATGGCATTATTACTATCTTGATATGAATTTTTATATGTCGATACATAATAAAGAACTTCTTGTGTTGGAATAGAATGCGATACGGTGTATTTTTATACCAGGGATGGGGTATAAAATGCTTTTATCTGTGAGTGAGTAAGTATGCAGTAATAATAATATGGAAAATAGTTATTCACTCTAAGTCTAACTATTAGGTTATTGTAAAAAGCGAGAGAAGAAAAAACGGAGAATGGGGCTGTGGCTGAATTGAATATAATGGTATGCTATGTAATACGATGCCGCTGTGCTGTGCTCTCATCTCATCTTGTTTTCGTAGTGAAAGGAGGATTCGCTCTGCTACCTTTATATTATGTGGAGTTATAGAGAGAGAGATACGCTCGTCTGGTTTAGTTCGTTTCGTTTGCTTTCCTTTTGCTCATAGAGCTGTGCTCTTTTGCTCCTACGACTACTCACTTCACTTCAGATCAGTTCACTCAATCTTCTCTGTATGCATGAAGTGTAAGATTGGATAGGATAATTTAAAGAACTCGATTGAAGTTTGACTCGTAAGAGCAACAGAGTATATTACTATTACTTTTTTCCGTTCCTCTACACATTATTATTGTATAAGTAGTTCTAGCAGTAACGAAAGGAATGACAAATGGATGAGGCAGGACTCACAGGACAGGAGCAACAGTATCACATCAAAATCAAAAGATACGAAAAGAAAATTGAACAGGCAGCCGTCGTAATAAAGTCTGTAAAGGAAAACGGAGGAGACGATAAAGATGCTCTCTCAAGTCTCGTTGTCTGATAAAATATTGCTGTGTATGTAGTAGTAGTGCCTGGTAGTTGTGTGAGTAGAAGGAAGAGTATTTTACTGTGTTACTACATGTAAGTACAAGAGGGATAATATGTTATGTAGGTACACTAGCAGTGGTTGTGTATATAGTGGGACTTTTAGCTTTGGGACCATAGGGGGCATCTTTGTCTCCGCATTATGTAATAATGTAAATATGTAAGCTGAGATCAAAGATGAATCTTGAGATGTAATTCATTTTTCCCATAAGATCAGTTGCATTTGCATATATATACAGATACGTACACAGTAGAGGTAGACAGGAACGAGGCAAGAAGAACATTGCAGAAATATTTGCAGGGATTGTACAACAAAGCTGGATGCATGAATTAAATAAGTTCGCATTGATTAACGTGCATTTTATTTAAAACGCGGAGGTAATTTATAGCTTAGGTGGAGTCAAGTACATTATAACATGGTTAGAATTACTTCTTGGGGAATACACAGATAACAAATAGCCAAAAGTTTTCCTTTGTTGTTTCTACTTTGGAAAAATGTATTTCAGGAGAATCGCTGTGTTTATTTGGCGAGCACTTTGGCGTAAATAAAGCGTGAAACTGGTTATATGGTTGAATTCGCAAGAAAGAAATGGGGGTTTGCTTTTGCTTGTGGCTGTGACTTACGTTTACTTAGTAGAAGAGCGAGAGTGAGTGAGCGAGTGGGAAATAGTCTATTCTAAATTGTAAATCAATATTTTTATTACAGGGATGTGGCAGTGGCAAAATGCTGGCGGAGCTCCAGATGGAACACCGACAAGTGCTCCAAATCCAACTGTTTCGGCCCCAACAGGACCCACTGGTCACCCACATCCACAAGGAACTGGAGAACTTCAAGACATGCTTCAAATGCTCGATCATCACTCAGGCGCTGCTCCATTTGAAGATCTAAATATGTTCAATACCAACTTTGAATAACTTTAGTTGTGAATTAATGTCAGTTTTATTTTATTGTATCCATTTATCGTTAAGTGAAGTAATTGTTTTATCTGTAATGTCTGTATTATGAGTACGATGTATTATAAAGGATTCTCTTGTCTAGTGAGACAATTTAGTCCGTAAATGCTAAACTATTAGTATAATATTTTTAAGATCTGTAAAGGAATAACGATTCGGGGTGGTCCCATCACGGAATGAGCATTAAAACAATAAATGTGACGATGTAGGACTAATTAATAGCTACAAAATGAAATTAGAGTAAGAAACAGTAAGAAGGCTGGGTAGTAATGGCAATTGTTTATTAGTAGTGCAGTGCTGTGTGTGATGATGATTCTCGTGTAGCTTTGTATACCTCTACTCTATATATTATTACTACTGCTGTATTAGAATTTAGATTAGATATATTATATCAATTTTCGTAAATTGTAATAGTACCTACCTACACGTAGTAAATAGTTACTAATGTATCTTACTATTACGATGATTTGTTTTGTACAGGTGTAAAAACCGTATTAAGTAATTATTGTGAATATTTGGTGTACTGTGAATAATATCTTCGTTTACATGTAAACTAATAGAACATACGAATAAAATAAACACATTAGACATAGTAAATAAAAATACAGTTCATGCTTACAATTCCTGAGTGTAACACTACATTGAAGTACATAGTCTACATACGTAGGCATTAGCAGTGGACGTTTGCCAGCCACATTACAAGTACATAGGACGAATACATTACACTCCTAAACCGTACTTTGATCCTACTACTATGTAAATAATTCCATGTAAATTAAATGTGTCTCTGCTATTGAAAGCAGAAAAAATTGTTTACATTGTTGTGCATACTGCTAGACTAAACTTGTTCTACGATTAGTGCGTTTTATTTCTGTACTACAAGCAATATACGACTACGAATCATGTCAAGCTCTGTCGTTTACAAATAATGTGTTTACAAAAGTCGCAGCAGCTATAACGGTTTTAATTGTACTTACTACCCTAACTTCATTTTACAAATCTACAACAACAAATAATCTTTTTGCATACAATTGTAAACTATAATGAATTAACGTAATTATCAGATGATCTGTCTCTGCACATCCCTGTTAGTTTAAAATTCTACAAAACTATTGTTGTTATAGAGTAGAAGAATCAACCTGGCTCATTTGTACAATAGTAATACAAAAAGCAGCGTCATATCAGCAACAGAGTAGTAGAAGTAGAGAAATTGCTAGCAACAAAAATCAACTGCCAAGATGAATACTAGAAATGAAACCCAGCGATCTTTTTCAAGACTCGTGTTTACAAACGAGGGTTTGGGTGCAATTTTTTACATTAACACATAATATACCTATTAAATACATACATACATATTCCATAATATTATTGTGCTTCATTATAATTACGTTGATTGCGATTGTAAGTACATACTATACTATATATACCATAGCTATTAAAAGTATTATTATTATGTTTAATATTGTCATCACAATAATAAATGTGTGTAACTTATACCTGTGTGCTCATAACACAACACAACATGTAGTTATCGTACCTATTAAAAACTGATGATAAGAACATACGTGTGTAATGATCATGATGATGATAATGGTTTGCATTCATTTATAGACACACGCGAAAATCAAAAACAGGTTCTTATACCTCACGTACATATAGTGTGTATTTATACTACTTCCATTATTGTTGCTGACATTATTAAGAAAGCATCTGCACCGTTATTCACCATCTCTATTACTCAGAATTATTAGTACAACACGTTTCTACAAAAGTAAATGCATCATCAGACAATTAGTGATTATTTACCTTCTGGTAGTTGCCTGTGTGGTGTGTGACGAGGGAGGTGAGCAAGCCAGTGGCAGGCAGCAAGTACATGAAATCATAATGCTTTATGTTCACAAAGAAAATTAGCACTATGATATATTACATGTGACACTATATAAATTACAAAGATAGTAAGTAGCAGTCAAATTATGTGTGGTATATGCAATTTCATCCGTATAGCAGCCCACATGGCCGTATTTCACAGTATACCGACCAAAGTAAATGGCATTATCGTTAATTACTACAACAACAAATGAAGGGATGAGAATGTGTAAAGTGAGAAGGGAAATTGGAGTAGGTACGTTCGTAGCAGTAGCAGGAGAAGCCAAATCAAACGTATCGACGTCATTTGGACGCTTGCCCCACGTACGCGTTTACTTACTGTAACATCATACAAGTAATATCATAGTGTCAAGAATTTACATACTCAATCCCAATTTACATAACTACATAATATTATGTTTATCTGCAGTGTAGCCCTATTTGTAACAGTTGACATGAGAATGAACTATATTTGAACAGTTTACGCATTCTAATCCACTCAACTCAATTTCATATACAATGGCAACAGTATTTTATGACTATTATTACTACTGCAGTTAGAGCAAACAAGGGAAAATTCAAGTACAAGTCTTTAAATACACAGACGTCAGCAACTACTAACTAAGTATGTACTAATAGACATTTTCATCATAATGTAACTTACAAATGATCATTTTAATGAACGAAAATTTGTTCTGCGAAAAAATACGTTATAGCCACATTATTACTCAATTTATCACGAGTATCACGAATATGAAGCGCATTTAGAATGATATAGGTATATGTTTCCAGAGACGATAAGAAGGATTCGTTTGTTTGTATAGCAAGTTGCTGTGGTTTGTTTAGTTCGCATAATTTGTGTGTACGCGTCTGTTAGCATTAAGGCTGTAGTTATGTAATAATAAATATTATAAAGAGCATCGTGAGTGAATGATAGCGCATATTTATTCAACTAGCGACTCATGTCTTATTAATTCGAACAAGCGCAAACATTTGCAGACAACACTTGTGTTATTATTAGTCTGTAGGATCTTTCGTCATAACGTCAGCAATAGTGAAAAGTTTATTATATTATATCAGATAGTGGAAAGAAACAAGGTTTCGTTGCCAGCTACCGGTATTTACACTACACCTTGGTTGTTACAAGTAAAGGGAGTCGCACAACACACAAACACACAAGTTTGCTTTGATAATACTAGAAGTAATGCATAGGTTAGGGCAGGAACAGCAGAACTATGTGAAGTAGTAGGTGTTTTGTAACTTACAAGTTCTACACTGTAATATTATTAAGCTTTGCTCTGTGCTCACACACTGCACTTCTCCATGCCGCCTCCTCTCTCTCTCAGTCAGTTAGTTACATTACAGAGTGTTTTTCCACACTGTGTGTGTATTTCTCTCTCTCTCTCTCTGTGTATTTTATGTGTATGTGTGTGGCTGTGGCTAAGAAAGTGTTGCTAATGCTTACAATAAGCTATGATCATCGAGCCAAAGTAAACCAACTGAAAACTATTTACCTACCCACAACAACATGGCTTTATCATCGTAGAACCGCAGAAACCTGTAATTAGTACATACATTATTATTATGACAACCTATAAATTATGATTACTTTGATACGACATATCAATTACATCAACAGCTTTTGTGGCTAAAATATTGTTTAGCGTGGGAAAGGTTGGGATTATCTGCAAAACCAACGATACCGTAAAATAAATGTTCTCTTTGCTTTATGCAACCTGTCAATATTAATACTTGGAGCAGATTTGCATTGTGCACATTTCCTACTTACAACAAATATAGGCATTGTACTTTATACTAATACTACCTAACGTATATCATCAGTAGGGATTAAAAATGTATTCTACAATATATTACTGACTGTTATAATATATCTGTATAGTATCTTGTGTGTAAAATGAAGTGAGCAAATAATAATATACCTACCTAAGTGAATTGTATATATACAAAATGTGAAATTGTAAATAAATCTGCATATCATGTGCTTATCATTCAAGTAGATGTGAATAAAACCTACATATCGTAAATATTCCATTCAAATGGAACAATAACACCACTTTGGAATCATTTTTGGAAGTAGGAATTATTTTCGATTTCAATGCACACAAATTTTTTGGAATTGTGATCTGCAAAATATTTTTTCGTTAAATATCTGAGTGTAAAATATATTCCTAATGAGCATATACTCAAACACAATAAGAAAATTAATCGTTACAAATATTTTTACTTGAATTTTCAATTGCATATGCTTTTATGATACTGAATCCTTCATACGTATACAGGTCTAATAGTAAAATGAGATTTGGGAATTGAAAATGCCACAGTAAAGTATACGATTCATTAGTGTAAGTGTTCATTCGTTAATATCGGTACTTTAGAGGCTAAATGACAAAATGATTAGGCAAATAGTGCGATGAATTTATTGGCAGGACTGCCTTTTAAGAAACTTACTCATAATTTTTACGCTTCTGCATTTCTTTTGTAGCTGAAGTAATCATCCTCCTCTATTGAAAAGTGATTTAAGTGATACTCAGAGAGTAAAATATGGTTAAGCCACCCAAGGTAGTAAAATATGGTGTATTGTGTAGATAAAAGATTGTAGGTACACGGTATAGTGTGAGCAGGTCATGCAAAGCTGAAATGCGTGTAGTGCAAAGCAATGTAATGTAGGCAGAATGACAACCTTAATTTTTAATTCTGGTCAATCGTTAAATATTTACATTACTTGTCTGTTTGTTTTGTTGTTTGTGAAGTGAGTACCTCATTATTTGTGTAGTATGTGTATTTGTAAACTGGAAGATGAAACAAAACAATAAACTATTTGTTGTAATGTAGTTTATGAAGTTGTACTTGATGACGAGTCTGAATTGATACCAGAAAGAGCAAAGGAGTTTTTCTAAATCGCGTATCGTGTCTGTGTAGTCGTTCTTTCTCTTTTACACACTCACTTTATTTTACACTCTTCTGCTTGCAGTTGTTCCTTCACTTCAACCAGTATTATAGAAAAGCGTTAAAGGCTCCTTATTAGTTACAGCTTAGCAGTTCATGTACTATTACATGCTCTGTGCATATATACACCCATAGAGAGTGAACACATTCATGTCGTAAACAATGCTAACATCAAATACGTAAAATTTTTATACCTCTCCTCGACCTCTCTTTGTATGTCTGTCTCTCTCTCTCCCTCTTTGACTTTGTATGGTGTGCATGTTTGTTTATTGATCCTAAGCAAATAATTCATACGCAATATCATTTACGAGTCAACTACTAGGATGATTGCAATCTAAACATAAATTGATACCGTACAGTGTACTTAAAATTTATGTATAATCAACTGAAACTAGTTTTGCCTAAAATGGCATTCGATTGCTTTGCTTCAGTCAATAATTCTAGCAACAATTTGTTCAGTCGTGTAGAGTTATGTACGAGAGTCATCTCGCTATAAATTCTTATCCTACACTTTACAAAGAACCGCAATAAAACATTTCTGTTGTACAAATGCTTAATATTAAGTACGTATAATACTAAAGTGTATATATACAACTATCTAGATTCTGTACTACATATTGGAATCTTGTTTTTTATTTGCCGTCTACTTAACTATAATCGTATACAGAAAGTTACGCAATTTAAATGCAAACATATTAAAGTAAACACTTATACAGTGAAAAAAACTTATTAATTATTCCGAGGATAATTATTTGTGCCTTTAATTGAATAAAGCCAATTTTCTATTGATTACTTGCGTCACGCCTTAACTAGTAAGTAGTAAGTAACGAGAGTAATTATTGCTATAGCCTTTTCTTTATAGTAGTATGGTACAGTTATACATTTTCTTGTAGTTTCAATTTCTTATTATTTCTTGAGTAAAGGAATTGTATAGGGGTATGGAGAATAATAGTAATAATATTATTGTGCTGATTCTAGATGAGTAATAAAGATTTGATCTGATTTCGATAGATTAGATTGCAATCTTGATCCTACGCATAGACAATCGTATCTTTTATAATAGTCTACAATTATTATTTCAATGTATAATAAATATTTTAATTTGTTCACGTCTATCTTCTACTTACTTAGTAATAAAGGGTTCTATAGTGCAAACTTACACGATTTGTATAGAGAGTACCTACATATATGAGAATGCTACCTACATGAGGTATATAATTTTAAAGCGATGCAAGTGCTAATCAGTTTAATAGAAATCTTGGTAAGCCAACCATAATTATTACTGCCATTACATCCACACCACTGCGAACAGAATGTATTCCATTGTGCTTGTTCTATCTCTGTGTACTAATGTATTAGTACTAGTAGCAGTTAATTTTATTGTAGTTGATTAGGTGACTACTCATTTTTCTATTGCTACTCTCATGAGAAGTACCTTATAACTACATAAAGTAATAAATATGTAATGAAAAAATGTTAAATGTTTTACAAGGTACAAGCTCTTTGAATTCATTTAAAAACGAGCTGAATGATAATAATATTAAGGACTGCTTGTACAGCAATGGTAAATATAATTACAACGAAATATTTTTTGTCAGCGTGTGTGTGTCTGTCTGTTTTGTGCTTGTGTAGGTAGGTAGGTACTTTTTATTCATTTCACTTCTACAATTAACGCTGAAGGTAAAAAGATTAAAACACACACTCACCAAAGTAAATACAACGTTAAGTGTTTATACGAACACGTCTCCTCTTATGTATTGACTGAATAAAAATTAAGAAAAATAATAAGATACTAACTACACATACATATACTTACAAAGTACAAAGGTTGATTTTATAATGCATAAAAAAGTCGTGTGTAATTATCATTTGATGACTTAACTTTTATATTCGAATGGGAATGTCAAGCCAGACAGAAAGAGGACAAGTGTAAAAATATATACAACAGAAAATATTTTTCTTTTATCTAAGTCGGCAAAGTCCACGACTACTTACCATGCAAGCAAATTGCATGTAGATTGTAACACTACCTACTGTATACAAGAAATGGTAAAAATGACTTGAAACTACTGTGCTGCCATGTAGTCAAGTTTTTCTTTCCTTTTAACAACACAAAGCAAGCACAGAACAGAAGTGAATAAAACGAATGGTGAGCCTGGTACATTTACATGTTCAAACCTACTTCGAATGAATTGTGATTGGGACAAACAGACAAGTGACAGGAAAGCCTTTTCTATACTGCACTTTGCTTTCGTGGTCACTATAATGTATGTAATATTCGGTATATACCTTAAGTACATTTTTACGCTGGTATATTTATATAAAAGTGGAAGTAGGCAGATATCTCTCATGCGAACAAAGCAAATCACCTTTCATGGTTTTGTACTGTGCATAAAACTACTACTCTAGTAAATGACTGTGACTGACTCATCTTCTTATAGTATAGTAGTAGCAAAGCAGGAATACATACGTATACGGATGCAATGGCAATAATCGTAATCATAATAATACATGTACCTACTACTCCATAGGTATCTACCGAGCTACCCAGAGGTTTAAAAGGTATTATATAGTGAAATGCATATTATGCTACTACATTGAGAAAAGTTGAAAAGAATTGAAAAGAAATGGTAAGGTAAAGGATGATGATAAAGTTTATTATGTTGCCGTAAAGAATTATAATAGCATGCATGAGAGGACACACAAGTTGAAGTTAAAGGCAAAAGCTAAAATGTAAAAATAATCAGGAGAACTTGGCCAGAACTACTTACTTGTATACGATCGCCGTGCATGAAATGCATAGAGCACACACAATACAAAAATTCCAAACCAAAAGCGAACGCATCAAAGCATACACATATCAATAAAGAACTTTGTACAATGTACGTAGGTAGTAGTAGTTGGTAGGTAAGTGAAGGTAGGTAGTTAGTGGCTTAGCTTTAAATGCTAATGTAAAAGGGAAGATAAGACGAATAATAGAGCTAGATATTTATCTACCTATAGGGTAGGAACTTTTGGACTTATCATCATAATATCGTCCTTATATATATACTATTACAACCAGTATAATATGTTTCACATTTACATATATGCATATTATACATATACTACACTTTTATAAAACTTAGATATATTTACATATCTAATGCTTATATTCAGTGCAGTTCTTCATTTGCCTGGCCATGGCCACCAGAGATTGTCTTTACTATATCTCTCCATATGTAAGTCTGTCTTTACAAATTCTGAGTTTTTCTGTGCAAAATAAATTTACACATACACACAGTAGAGAATAATAGTGTTATGGGTATATGAATAATGTGTGCTCTCTGTGTTGTCAATGAAGGTTGGTGTATTGTAAGTATAATATGTACATGTGGAGAGATAATGGTATATGGTTACGGCTAATGTGAAGGGAGAGGTAAAAGCTCATTTTACTACTTACCTGAAAGTTTTTATAGTTGATATATTGCATTATGATTACAAATGAGCTGAATGATCTGCTGAACGCAGCCAAGGTACTAAAGAACTAAAGAAGCCAACCCAATTCAAGCCATATTCTTCACACAGAGTTATTATGCATCAATTTAGTTTTTTACACACACACTCATCCATTACACGGACTATCTGTATGTAGAGGCAGCATAGTAATACAAGGAGACACGCTGATGGATTGCAAATTACAAGGATATCAAACGATGAGCCAAAAGTTCCAAGCATATTACATACAAACTTAAGGGTGGTTTGCTTTGCTTAGGTTTTTGGTCCGATGGTTGTTGGTTGAATTGGATTTCCTTTGCTGTGCTTTTTTCAAAAGTAAGAATAAAGAAGTATAACGTAGCTTGGTACTCTATTATCCCTATATTATAAGTGTATGTGTGTGAAGACTGTGATTATGTGCCTGTATTCCTACTTATACCATTACCACTACTACACAACACATTATTGCCTGAAAGTAGTTGTAGTAGTAGTAATAGTAATATTATATGGTTGGCAATGACTGTGTGAGAGATAAAGGAAAAGACACGATAATCTTACGCAGAAGATAGAGAGATACATAAGTACAACATGCATCCATTGAATCCAACAGACAGACTTGAGTTGACTAAGTGAGTATCCATAGAATTGAGAGTTGAGTTGAGATGACTGCTTGCTTGCTTGTTGTTTGGTTTTTGGGTTTGACTTGTGTTGAATTCAACTTGGTTTTGAATTTGAGTTGAGTTGTGTGAGTGAGTGAGCCAGCGAGTCGAGTTGAAAAAAGTTGCCGACGGCATATCAAATGAATAGGATGGATGGGATGATGGGCTAGTCGAGTCGACGAGAAGGAGGAGAAGAGCATAGCTTAAGTTGACTCAGTTAACTCAAGTCTGTATGATCGAAGCTTAGCTCAGGAGTGCAGCATAAGGATGAAAAGGGTTAGTGGAAAGACCAATTCTCACACACAGCTTTTTCAGCTTTCCATACAAATTCTCCACTCTCTGTGTACTTCTACCATCACAATACTCAATACTCCTATGCAATATTACTAAATGTGCTACACGGACCTTCCTTCCTTCGTAGTAGTACCTATAATACTAAAGCTTGTAGTAAAGCAATAAGTACACATAGGTACATACTACACAGCATATAAATACAACACAATTTTAGGTTTCTATATACAGTATAGAATTTATTTCAGATCTTATATTGTGTACACGTACTGTATCTGTAGTAATATAAATATATTTACTGGGAGATTAGAATATACAATACAAAAGGCAAAGCAAAGCACAGGGAATATTAGGATTGTGCTTGTGAATGTGGTTGAGAATGTAGATGGGAAGAAGAGAAGAGGTGGGATGATGATGATGCTCTCTCCTGTCTCTGTCTACAGTGTAGTACTTGTATGTGTGCAGAATTACAGATTCGGACTTCACAGATGAAATCAGCTTTGTTTCTGCTCACTCTTCTTCTTCAACTCTGTTACTGTCCTGCCCTGTGTGTATTCGTCGTTGTAGTTGCAGCAGCCAGTAGTAGTGGAAATTTATGTATATGCAATCATCAAACTACATAGATGTTCTTGTAAAAGCAAGCAGTACATAATATTATTACATCTCGTACCAAATAAGGCAGTGGAAAGACAGGCAATTTTATTCACGCTGTAACCATTTTGCACATATTAATTAATGGCAGGGCCAATTAGCACAAGGTGTTAATACTTTAATAAAATTATGACATGTTCAAATAATCTTCTCTAGCTACAGAGGTAAGTAATGTGGCAATAAAGTTTGAGATTTATAAAGTACACTCCTGAATAATGGGAGAGGAATTGCATGTTTTAAATGGAAAGCCGAGGTAGAGAAGACAGGGAATTGAAAACATGATCGAAAATTAAACGAAGTATAAACAGAAATTAAACGAGATTGAATTTCCATATGTCCGGAGAAATTGCGGTTTGCGTCAGTACACATTGCTGGAAGGGAGCATCACCGCGTTTATTTCAGGCAGACATAGTTGAGCAGCACAGCATCCTGTTCTTTATATACATAGTAGCAATATATAAATACACACACACAGTCTGAAACTTTAGTTTGTAGAGTGCTACGGAGAATTCTCAATGTTAGGTAAGGGGTTTGAGCGTGACAAAGGCCCCAGAGGGAGCTCGTCTAGCTGTACGCCACTGGAACGGGGACAAAGACGACGCGACGGACGGACGTAATGGCAAAAAATGCTTCTAAGCGATTATGAACATAATAATAGCACAAGTGTGGTATGGTAATACATTTCCCATATGCCTCTATAATACATCTCCCTGTACAATATGAAAATAAAATTTATTTTCATCTCTGCTAAAGCTACTATTTATAAGAAATTCTTTGTATGCTAATATTACATTATGAGATCTGCTTATAAGCAGAAATATCCCAGCTCTGAAGTGTACTACATAGATATGAATGTATACACAGGAGGCATAAAACATACCTACAAAGGAGACGAGGCATGACAAGAGACTATTCACAATTCTCATTATCACATTTAGCGTTGCCAATATGTTTTTGCTAAAATGAATTGAAAAAGCTTCATGCTCCTTTTATGTTCTTTGTGACTTAGCAGTCAGAGCTTGTACTCAGTTTGTACGAGAGTGGTACTTACTACTGTGAAACTAACTCCTAACGCTCCTAGACAAACTATCCAGCTTTTGGATTACTCGCAGTGTGCACTTACACTCTAACTAAACTACTTTGCCTATCTTTTTACCATTTTATTTCCATTTACCACAATGTATGCATAAAAAATCATATCTTAACTTCAAACTCAACCTATAGCACTGGCACAGTCAGACATGTCTCTACTTTTCTTCAATGTCAAACAATACCTTTACAGTGTGGAGCAGCAGTTGCCCTAATGTATATTCTCCTTGTAAGTAGAGTGGTAATAGCATAGGCAGGTACATTACACAGGGCTAGTAGTGTGCATAAACGACAGTATTGCAAATTTGCATGCTTTTTGACTTTCTTTGCATGTCTTCTCTGTAGCAGGTAGTTTTTATTAAGATTTACATTATAATTCTTATCGTGCTCACACTACTGCTCACTTTAACTACACTTGGCTGATCATAAGTAATGTTGTACATTTAAGTGATGCGACTTTGCCTGTGCTCTGGCTGCTGCGGTGGCAAATTCTCCCCACTTGACTTTCTGGAATGGCTTTCAGTATTACACTTTTGCCTTTTCAAATTTCATTTCAATATATTTACTCCTAACTACTTATACTGAGAGACTACTCCTATCTGTGTATAGACTATTATACTATACACAATGTGTAGCTGACTGGACTTAAAAGATAAAACGCTAAAAACCGGTTCACTCCTCTTAATATCTTTTTATCCTTATCTATCTACATGTAGCCTCTTGGCTCATTCTGTCTTGCCTCTTTGTAACTCTATACGCATTTCGTTACGCTCAGACTGTTTTTGTACTGTAACCATATGCGTTCTCCATATAATGTTTCCACTTTGACTTGTGCAGCCCAATTAAGTCCGTATTTTATATTTCTCATCGCACTCTATTCGTCATACAAGGAAAATTCAGATCAAATTAACTAACATTATTTAGATCTAGTGAGACAACACAAAAGTACACAAACCATCATCCGATCAGCTACGTAATATTTTCTGTGAGAGACTTTCTGACTAAAGAACTCTCTTAACATACTTCACAGTACAGTATACTCCACTACAAAGACAAATAAAGCGAGCATCTTATTTATCAATTTCTTTCAACCCTTTTGTCTGCTTATAAAATATATTAGTCAGTTAATGTAATAATGTGCTCGAGTCGTTCGTCGTCCGTTTCCTTACATGGGAGTTAGAGGAGTAGGCATAACAGATTGAAAAGAAAATATTCAATTTAATCCTTAAATATTCATTTTGATTTGATTGCTTCTTGTCTATATTATCCCGGTAATGTGAACTAAGCCTCTCATCTCATGTAGACTTCCATCCCATCGTCAAATCCTTGTGTAAACACAAAACTCAGCAAACATACGGATACTCTATTATCATCTCTCCTACACACTACAGCACAGCATACTCCTCTATTTGTGTTGTGTATCATTCTATATAGTTATATGTGTACGATGTGTCTCATTTAAATGCATATGTATATATGAATGAGAATTTCATGCTACAATTACCATAATATTGCCATACCATCCTCCTTTCAAGCTAAACGCTGTATTAAATCCGTAGAGCTCGACTCTTCATCAACCTACAACCTCCGAGAGTGCATTCACAGATAGAGAGAAGAGTCTATTTAATAGTTGACTATTTCTCTCGCTCTTACTTCTATTGCTTATTGCATATCCTTTTGAAACCGCAGTACATACACACAGAGACAGACACAACTAAAGTGAGAGAGATAGAGAGAGAGAGAGAAGAACAAGACCAACCACGACCAATTTGATTGCCACTTACCACCGGGGTACGTGCTACGTTCCCTTAGCCACACAGTCGTCCGCGAACGACTCCAATTCCAATAAAAGTTCTCCTGTGTGTTTGTGTGTACCTATATAGCACACACTACCACAATGTTCTTTATTAGCGTATTGTGTTCCATTATAATATGGGTGTAATAGAACGAGATGAATTCAAACCTTAACCTAAACTAATTTCCTCTCTTCGCCCGACAACGACAACTAGTAGGAGTAATATTATATTATATACACGTGTATTAGACTTACACATACACATCTACATACAAGACTCAACTAACACAATTCCCCAAAGTTCCAACAGTTTCACTTAATTTTCCATAGAGTCTATACTAGGACACATGTAGGATACACCCATGTAGTATCTGTGTGTAAGTTGTCTGTAAAAGCATACATGAACATGATACAGATGTAGCACGTATTTTCCTAGTAGTATTCACGAAACCTGCTCCTTCTAATTAAATTAAATCTCCTTTGGTAACTACCCAAAGACCGCAACCCAAAAGCTACGCTACATTTCTAGTAAACTGAATTACTCTCGGCGAGACTTTGCAGAATATGCTTGGGTATTACTTATACAAACCGTTTGTGTCTGTATTACAGTTATTTTCTATCCACTTCATCACCATCATCCCCGTCTTTTTAAGTTATGTGTAGAAATTGCATTGGATTTCCACTCTCTGGTATTAGGTGTGTAGTGTTGATTTAGCGATGCATCATTGACCCTGTCCTGATTTAAAGCATGAGTTATTGTCGGAATAAAAGATTGTGGTGATAACGTTAACACAACCTGTCCACGTCTATTAGCAGCTGCTTAACAAAGCATTCACAACCTACCTGTGTGCATCCCTAACAAGCTAACCTCAGCTTTAACGACTTACATTCTACATTTACATACGTAGGCATCATCGACTTGCTATTATTATTATTGCACTTGTTTATTTTACCAGCAGCAATTTCTCTCTCTTTCCTTTTGCCAACTTTATATACAGTGAAGTTTGTAGAAGGTGTTTACACATGGAGAGTTAAGCTATAAGTGTTTTTATATTATAAGAGCTTGTGCCTGTGTTGCTGAGGCAGTAACTCGATACTCGTGCAAAGTGTGTAGTGTGCTTCTTCATTCAAGTCCTTATTTAACACACAAGACAAGACCTTTCGGTGTATACAAGTATAGTAGTGAGGATTGCTAGAGTGTGCCCGAGGGGTGGAAGATGAGCTGAGTGCGTTGCGTTGTGTTTTGAAATATTATATTTCTATTTCATGTATGTAGCTGCTTATATTCATTTGCAATGCATATAGACAGAGACACAGACAGTAGGGTACTAAGCTGCAGTAGTAGTAAATATCTGTAGTAGTAGTAGTAGTAGTAGTAGCTGAGGAGTAATGTAAATAAAAGATGGTACAAGAAAAAATCGCATGCTGTATGAGCATATTCAAGGTAAAGGCGAAGGTAACAAGGCAGTAAAAATCTTTGCTCTGAAGTTGAGAAAAAAATAGCTAACCTCAGGTTGAAATAGCAAAGCCAAGTAAGTCGGGAGTTGCTAAGTGACTGAGTGAGTGAGTAGTTGTAGAGGAGAACACTGAACTGGCAAACTGAGACTTTGCCTCTCTTTTCTCCTTTCCCATATGGATACTTTCGGTATAGATTCATAGCCCTAGTTCTTGTGCTGGTATAGTCTCCATATAAGTTTCACTTGCCAGAGTGAGCCGAGAATTGAACAAGTCGGAGGATAAGACAAGACAAGACAGAGTCAAGTCAAGCCATAATGCCATTGCCATGCCAAGCCAAACCAACTCAAGTGATGTTAAGTCTAAGCTCACTCACATTACATTACATCACATACGAACTGAATACTTTCTTCTATAAGCTGATGAAAGAATCCTCTTTGATACAACTCTCCTGTTTTCTCTCCAACTCTCTATCTCTTTCAGTTCACCACTATGGATATGCATTACTATTTTCTACTCAAGTAACTAATAGTAAGTAGATACCTATACAATACACATCGCATTTGATATACATTTTACAGTATTCTACTACTGTATTGAATGTATACAAAATCTTTATCATACTCGTGCCTGTGTATAGTGTAGAAACAATATATGGTTGAAAGTAAGCTGTATCTGTCTGCATAGTCGTAGAAATTTTCAAAGAAAAAAAATTGAAGAAAAATGAACAACTCTTACAGTAATACACTATTTGTACCAGAGAGGTATGTATACAAAAAAGTTGCATTATACATTCAATGTATAGCAGCCTGTAAATATGAACCCAGTTATAAAATCAGTCTCGGTATATGAGTAGAAAAGTTACATAATATCATATACATAGATACCTGCATGTCTAGAGATACCATACAAATATTGGACAAAGACATTCACATTGGTCTTATTGTTAGTACGTAAGTAAATGTATATAAAGTAGAAAGAGACTTATTATTATATGTTTCAACTCGGAGCATTTACATATCCTTTGGTAGTTTGCAATGTCATGCCATCGCATCCGACAACATAACAAGCCAAGCCAAGGCAAAACTCCAATCTTGTTCACCGACGTCGAAGACGAAGAGGCAAACTACTAAAGCAAGGGGAAATAGAGCCACGACTAGTTCTGTACACACAAGAAGTGTAAGAGAAAGGCAAAGTCAAACCAAGTCAATCTAGATGAAAGTAACAGAAGAAGAGAGCTGTGTGTGTTACTTTACTGCTACAAGCTATAGAACTTATACACGTAATGCCATGACACACACACCCGATATCCAAACACAGCTACCTCTAGTACAGCAGTATGTTCTGCCTTTATAAGGTTTGTTTCGTTCACATGGTAGTAAAATGCCTTTGGTATATATATGTTAGTAAGTAGTATGTGTTTTGTAAGAAAGTATGGTAAATGCAGTAGGTTAGGTTGTAGATGTGCAAGTAGCCACTCTAATATAATGCATTTGCTGTAAAGACTACAAGAGAGGAGGTTGCCTTTTTACAGCTTTTTCATGCTCCCACTCGAAACTTTCACCTTCTCTATTTCGTCTTTAATCTTTGCTCCTGTTTTCACGGTTTACCAGCTAAATCGTATAAAGACGAGAAAAAGAAAGAGAAGAAAAGACTGAGGAAATTGCATTGGCAAGGAGAAAAACTAGTAAAATATCGTGAAGAAAAGTCGACAAGAGTCAGGCTGGGTTATATGAAAGTATATACTGGAGAAGAAGCAGGCGGGAGTGCAGCCGTATAAAAGTAGAAGAAGAGAGTCAAGTAAAGTCAAGGAAAATAAAAGGAACGGAAAAGCAGAGCAGGCGCTCCTGCTCAAATTATGTGATGGGATGTGAGAAGCCGAAAGTGAAAATAAGCCCTTTCTTGTACGCTACAAATGCTATTTTCTATGTCGAGTGTAATATACGAACTCTCTGCTTGCCTCTCGAACCATTCTCTTCTTCGGAGGAATACTTATAGCAGTTTTCTATAATACATGGGAATGGTAACTAGCAGTGGTTGTAGGAGACGTTGGAAAGTATTAAGTATACAGTTTGAGAGAGAAAGAGAGTGAACGAACGACTTGTTCACTTCAGAGCATACTTGTCCTGCCCGATTACAAGGTGAACGGGTGAAAGCAAGTTATTGGCTTCGGATAATGTTTTCACCGTTGCTGTTTCTGCGGCTGCCACTCCTTCCTCTTTGCAACGTACTTTGTACTTATGTCATGTCGTCCTTTCCCTACCACCACACACTACATATATTTACACACAAACATACCAAACGCTCCTCCAGCACAACTCTACGCTCTAGTGTACCATTACTCTGTGAGACTACTTACTTACATAATGTCCCGGGTATATATTATAAAAGCAGGATAAGTAATGCTGTGTACGGAAAATGGTTCACGTTTCAGCAGGAAGAGATGTTATAAGTAAAATACGTGTGAGTAAGTAGTAGTGGTTGATGGAAGTAGTATATTTAAGTATGTATTTGTATGGATATACATAGACATACATATGCCTTGGCGTTTATGTACACGTTATTACGACATTCCTCTTTTGTTCTCTTCATTCTCTCTGTCTTTTTCTTTCCTTCTACACTCTCCGTTTTGTTCACAGGATTTCCTGCCTATCTTTGTCAGACTGAACTCAATTCAAGTCGAATCAACGAGGAAAACTGTAGAAAAGGAGGAAAACCTTTTCGTTTTTCTTTCCTTTCAAAATGCAATGCTATTATCTTACTGGACTTGACTTGTCGTGTCATGACTTGAATTTCTTTTTTCTCCTGCTCTAGATATGTCTTTCTTTCAGGAGATATTTCTTCCCTCTTGTTATAGTGCTCTCGCTTCAACTAACAACCAAAGAAAGTAAAGCATTTGGATTTATTGGATTCTACTCTTAAATCATAGTTCTACTCAGTATACTTTACGATAGTCAAACTGTAGACGATTGTATGCACTCTCCTATAGAATGCTCGTGCCAAATGCATGAAGACTCAACCAAATTTACCAAATGCTGCACGAACTGCAAACATAGTGCACTCTGTAATAGTTAGAACATTATATGTACAGTAAAGTAGAAAAGAGGGGAAGAAGAATAAGAATATCATCCTTAGTTCCTAGTCATGGTGCTTTTAGTATGCTTTGCTTTCACTAACTCTGCTTCTGCTTTGTAAATATATTAGGGCTCGTTTTCGGGTGAGAATAACTGTGTAGTACATGTACCTAACCTATGGCATAATATTCTCATTTATACAAAGGGGAAAGAGAATACGTACATTAAATTGTATACGAAACTATGGGCAAATGTTCACGAATTTTTATCATCAGTTGAACTATATACACAAAAAGCGAGAATTAAATGTGTATTTACCCGGTGAGTGTACGGTGGTTGAAGTTAAAACTTCATAGGAAAAATAATGTTACAGTAAATCATGGGCTCTAGGCAGAGTGGCTTTTAACCACGGGAAAATAAATGTGTAAATGTATCCATGAGCGAAAATGTTATGATATCAACATTAAGCAAATCCTGCAGTTGAAACATAAACGGTTGTACTTCTGACTTGTACTATAGTGTTAACGCAATGTTATGCCAGGCATCACCGTCGGCGAAATTCTAAGGTTTAAATCCAACACACGAAAGTTTTATCGTTATCAGTAACAGAAGCGCTTGGCTTGACTTATAGCCATGGGCAAAAACATCCTACCTCCATATACCTCTAAACCTACCAAACCATCAGAGAATAATTTCCGGCTTTTTATCACAATTGCAATTTTGTTTACTTAAGGCTTCAGTAAACGCTAACTAATACGGATAATCGTTTGCTTTCATGTTTTTCTGTGTAAAAACCGCCACGGTTGATTTTTCCGATTTTTCTGCATGAAAGCTTCCTAACAGTCAATGAGTCAATATACACACACAGTGTCATTGTAATAAATTGTGTATAAATATATGCACAATGTACTATATTTAGGAAGTTAATACTTCTATGTGAAGAACAACAATAAACATGACAAATATAGAAAGACATAATCCTTTTTGATGTGAGTTATAAATAGTACAGGATATTTAATAAATAGTGGAAAATGACTTGCTCTGTATTTGAAGCACCACTCAGAAGATAAAAGGGGAAAGATAGAAAATGTAACTACGTCTATACACATAAGGATAGATAATTCTTCGCTTGCAGTGTATATATATCCAAAGGGAATATCTGTGCATGCAGCGTGTGTCTAGAGAGAGTAGTCGAGAGACAGAGAGATAGAGCAGAGAAAGAGCACTAAAGGCCGAATGATGCCGAGCAAAGTGAGTCAAGTAATGTAATGCACAGTAAAAGCCATAGCGTACCAACAACCAAGTTTGAATCGCTTTGTCGATTCTTATTCTCATCTCATGCACATCCAGTTTAACCATACTGTACACAGTACACATACACTGCACAAATAAAACGACTACTTCTGCCACTACTGCTGCTACTATTGCTACACAATCTCCCATCCATCCATTCGCCCGCCTGCCGCCAGAAAGAGAGA
Source organism: Pogonognathellus flavescens (assembly GCA_019776165.1). Lineage (NCBI taxonomy): Eukaryota > Metazoa > Arthropoda > Collembola > Entomobryomorpha > Tomoceridae > Pogonognathellus > Pogonognathellus flavescens. The sequence continues at coordinate 39,532 of JABASD010000359.1, forward strand.
GAGACAGAGACACAGAGAGAAAGACGAAAACCATATAGAGACTTGAGTTGAGTAAGTAGTTGCTTTTGCAAGGAGGTTGCAAACTACAACTATTTTCCGTGCTCTTTATACATTGAGCTGAATTCTTAGCGACTTCCCTTCCTTTTTCCTCCTCTTCCATTTACTTTTCCTTGATAGTACACTTCTCATCTATTCTTAAAACTTTGGAATAGTCTTTATTTACTTTCTGCATACTTGAGTGTAGGCTGTTACGTGCCTATAGGTACTATAAATGCAATATCCTCTGTAGTATTCCTCCTTTCATTACTCACACAATATAAGTAATATACAGGACATATCTCTCTGTACACGTTCTTCAATCCCACACACACACAACACATACAAAACTACCAAAGGTACCTACAAGACTCCTACTCGAGGTAGGAGCAGAATATGTATACAAAAGTACAGCAGCATAGAGAGAAATGTCTCGGCTGTTCTGTCGGGAAACTCCGAATAGATGAGAATGCGGATGCAGAAGGGAAAGAAGCCAAGGAAAAAGGGAAGTAGCAAACCGACTCTATACCGACCCACCAACCAACCAACCGAACGAAGCACCCGCCGCACCACACCACCGATGCAACGGAAAATTGATGGAGAAAGTCTGCTTGGCTTTCAAGGTGCCATTGTATTGAAAGCTTTGGACTTTCTCAACTCCCTCGTCTCTATACATCATCTCGCCCTCACTCACTCTCTCTTCTCCTTCTATTAAGTACATATGGACCTCAATGAGTATAATCTACACACATATAAATACATACACAGCAATACACTACAACTCTGCTACCACTCTCTAATGCACAGTACAAAGTGTATAGGTACATGATGAAATATACCTCGTGTCTTCACAAAGTGCAGTTCTACTACAATGGCATGTCTATTGGTAACACTCAGAGAAATAGAGAGACTCTCGTACGTAAATACACATATAAGTCATATATGAACGAGATATTTCTTTCAGGCTATAGATTACTGCACGAAGATGACAATGGCCTTATACTTTTCCTATTTGTATGTGGTGTGGATGTGGAATGGTAAAAGGATGCCCATGCTACGTCCTATTGAGCAAGTAAAGTATGTGACATAACACTACACAAAAGACTCTTCGGATACATTCTCATATATTTATGTAGGTAGACCTAGACTTTTTCTATATATACTTACTTAGTACTTTAGAAGGCGAACTTACTTTCGTAGGTTGTCTACTTATTGGTTATACTAGCATTTAGTTATATTATTATAGGTATGTAGTATGTATGTATGTAAGTGCAATATACTTGTGTTATATGCGATGCTTTGCTTTTTTGCTTGTTCGGATTGGATTCGAGTTCAAGACTAACGTAACGTATAAAGCTCACTCATCGAAAAGAACGTGAAGTGGAGGAAAGGCGAAAAAGGAAAGTATTACCGTAAGTAGTGCACTCTCGCCCGACTCTTCTTTACACACAAAACTCCCACAGTTCCGATCTTCATACTTACAAAACAGATACTACACTTTCCTTTTTCTCTCGCTTCGGTCTTTACATAACCTCTTTATTTTTATCCTCCTTAAGGCCCTCTAAACCATAAATATTATATTATATAAATTTATATTGCACACTCATTCAACACACAACTATACTTTAAAAAGCTAGTAGATAGCATCCTTATACTTATAAGTAGGTAGGTATATTTATACTCTATGAATGTGAATGCATACAGACTTTTTCTGTGGGTGTGTGTGGGTCTTCCTCTGCAATGCTTTTACTTTCTTTATGTGTTAGTACATGAAGTGCTCTATAAATGCCAAGATCCGCATTCATGTTCCCGTTCTAACAAGTCAAGTCTACTTGGTGTGCTTCAGTAGTGCTACTATTAGTACTACTGGTAAAAGTAGCCCGCTAATGTAATGGTAAAAGAACGTGATGCATTCTGCATTGCAATGTGCATTTCTCAGACAATTCAACTGGAAAGACAAACACACTAAATAATACAATCTTTGCGCCTTTCTTCTTGGAAAGTTACATGTTACTACTTTTCAGAAAATGTAGCCAGACTAAGAACAACAAAGTACATCGACCTATTGCTACTTGCACCTACTGCCTTGTTTTCGTGTTTACCTTATTCTCAAGCTCTTTATTCTTTCGTCGTGTCAAGCCAAACTATGTTCTGTGTTTACATACACAGGAAAACAAAGTGCAGACTAGTTTTACTTTGTTACCTGAAACTGTTTGCTTACACCGCCCACATCAACTCCACATGCAATCTACATTCAACTTTTCATAATTTCAACTTTTTGTGAAACAATTGTACTACATAGACAGTAGACAGATATCATTTAAATTCTTATTCCCACTGTTTCTAAACAAATGAAATTTTATAAAGGACCAACTTAATAAGTAATACAATGAAGCTAGAAAACATTTATTCATTGTCGGAAAGAATTTGTAGTTAAATATTTATAGGTTTTATAAATTACAGCTAATGCAATTGACAAAAAATTGTGATCAATGAAAACCTGACCATTTCAACCATAAAGACTGTAACTTAACTTTTTACTCAACTATTAATAATATAAAACCGAAAATTCAGCTAATAAACTTGTGAGTGTTTTGCAGTTTCACGATATACTTTATTATTTTGCAACTAATAGTTAGCTGACAGCTCTTTTTTATTCGAAAAATATTTTACAAAACACTTACCTGTAAACACGATAGTGTATTATTTATTTTAGTGAGACATTCTCAAACTACACATTACTAGACATTTTAGAATGAATACCTAAACAATGTGCATGCAAAAGGAAACATCAAAACATTGTGTATAAAAAGGGAAAAAGGAAAAGAAGAAAAAGTCGTAACGCACAGAGAGAGAGAGAAAGAATAAACGCATGAGACATATGGACGGAGAGGAACGAACGGACAGATAGATCAATATTTCACCCATCAAATTTCGTATCTGAATCTGCGGTACACCAATGGTCGTTGTGGCATCAAAACCACCACCATTGTAACTACGAGCAAGCTAAATGCTAGTGAACCGAACTGACAAGGAGAGCGAGTGAGTTGATGTGATGACTGTCTACAGCCTGTCATTTCTCCACATATTTATGACACTTAATATAACACCGTCACTTTTTCTTTACTAAACAGCGAACACATATTTTCCTACAACTCTACGCTCTGCTACTGCACACATCCTTAACACCACCATGCATTGCTGCATAATAATTTAACACATGGGTACATTTAATACATTATACACAAGAGTCCTTCCATATCCTTTGTAACTACATCCATACACATGTACACTACATACATAATATTCTATAAAATATTTAGTCATAACAATGCACTTACAATTTAAACATACCAAAAAGTATTATGCAACCATAGTACTTTTATGACTAGTATATCCTTTCATAGTATAAGCAATACCAAGCTAATTGTTATAACTATACATTGTATAGTTATAACAAACAGTATAATAGGTAAAAGTCAAGCAAAAGCTGCTCTACTCATAAAGACGCGAGTTTAACCATCATTATTACAAGTACTATACAAGAATATAATTTTCATGCATGCTTCTCTACGTTAGGGGAAATGCAAATAAAGAGTGCAGTGCATATATTTTATATTAGTTGCACATAGGCACATAGAAGTATGAAAAGAGAAGAATAATGTTATACTTAGAAAAAATAAAGTAGAATAGAATGTTCTTATTTGCTCTATACATTTTAGAATCTGAACAGTAGAAAATCACGTGGAAGAATATTAAGCGGAAGAATATTCTATGTGGGAAAGAATAGTAGTAGACCTATAGATACATGAATGTGTGCATAGTGGTATGCATATGGAGTGTATTTATTGTAAGTCGCACATTGGAGGAGAGTCGGAGTAGCAGGAGCAGAAGTTTAGCGGAGAGAGAAGAGAGAGAGAGAGAAGCATGTCAAGAGCTAAACTGATTGTCGGTGAAACTTTGTGACTGAATTGAAGTGAAGTGGAATAGTATATAGTCTGCGTAGTGAGTGGTGGTGGAAGTGAGTGAATAGAAAGATAGTAAGAATGGGCAAGTCAAAGTCAACTCGCTTCTCTTTAAGTAACTAACAAAGTGTTAACGTGGAGTGTATAATGTGATGCAATGTACAAAAGTGTAAGAGTCATGATGTTGAAAAAGTTGCGCTTCAAGCTCATTCTTCATAATTAGCTCTTGTAGAGCACCCACTTCTTTTCTTCGAGTTCCCTTCGGTTTTCTTTCCGCCACTGCTAATTACAAATTTCATCTCCATCTTGAAACCTTTCCAATAAAAGTCGCTTTGTCTTTTTCGTTGACATTCCCTAGCATTTCTCCAAGCCCAAGTAGCAGTTAGTAGATTTACAACAGTTTTAAGTATTATGGCATTCTGGCAGACTCTCGGTGTTAACTATAAAATGTATAAAGTGCATGTAAATTTTTAGATGCCTTGTAGCATAAAAGAAAAGAATTCCAAGCTAAAGCCACTCCATTCCAGATACTATAACTCTCTCTCTCTCTCTTTCTAAATAATATTTTATACCACTAAGACTTAAAGTAAGTATATAGGTAATGTTCTCTGTGTTTTTGATAACTTAATAAAAAGCATTTTGAAGCATTTAAATAGAATTGAGTCTCCCTGGGTATTTTGACCGGTTAGTAAATAGTTTATTCTGTAACACGCTAAAAAGACTTTCGATTTTCATTTAGTTTTCTAAATGATGATGATGAGGAGTTGGATAGTAGGATGATGATGGCATGCTGCTGTAATAATATAATGTAATGCACGTAAAGCAGCAAATGGAATACTAAGGTCTTCCTGAGCAAACTAAAGAAGATAAGTGTCTCTTCTATGCACCACAAGCGCCGTAACACTAACTTTTAGTTTTCCTAGTGGTTTAGTTTGGTTTGGTGAGTATGGTAATGTTGCCTAACGTAGTAATAGCTCGTATACAGACTACCCTGTACATATATATCCAGCGTGTTTATAAAGCTTTTTATGTAATAGCAGGGTAACAACTAACTATTAAGTATACATATAATCCCCACTACCTAAAAACGTCTGCAATATATATACACAACAGTATAAGCCTAGCTAAGTATAGCAAACTCATTTAAGTAGCAACAAGCAAAGAGCAGCAGAACAGAACAGACTCATCTCATTGCCACGCTGCGTTTCAACGTGTTAAAAGAACGTATCAAGTAAAAACTTCACTCCTCTCTCTCGCAGTTCTCTCAGTTCTTCTCACTTGACTACTTTACAGCCTTTTCTTTAGTTTTTACTCGACTCGAGCAGCAGAGAAGGTAATTTATGCTGGAGGTGTTCCAAATTCATCCAATTCCTTAGCATTTCGTTGCATTCACTTCATTCGGATTTTTATCTACCCAGGGTTTCACTTCTTCTTTTATTGGGTAAGTAGTCTAGCAAGTGGGAAAACAGTCTCGTCTGGTAGTCTGCCTTGCAGATGATTTGTAGTCGATGTGCTGTTCATCAAATAATGGCCTACCGCTTGCTTGGTCTCTGGATGACGAGAGATGCTAAATTATCTTAGTTAGCAGCTACTGTGCTTTCCACACATATTAATCCCCACATTTTTCACAAGTGTATTTAAAGATAAAGCATTCACTTCCATTGACGATTTGTATATAATATCCCAACACTACCTACCTACTTCATTACAACTATTTACTTTAGGCTTATTAAATCCATCATTTTTCTAAAACACCTAAAACATACCTAACTTACCTACACTTTAATAGTAATAATTCTAGGTATAAAACTACACTTCAATCTGCACGTATAGTACTTCATCGCACTCAACTCATACACACGAATATAAAACATACGAACATGATTTATTTAAAGATATGCATATTATTTATGTAGGTTATCATAAACATGCACATAGATAAGTATAATATTAGTAATAGAAGTAGTAATAGATATCTTTCACATAAATACTGTATTGCTGATACTATGCTATTAGTACTTTGTACTTGTAGAATAGAGCTAACGAAGCGTGACATACTATTGGAATATACTTTCATGTACAATAACACACGCAGACACTACTTACCATTATACTGCACAGTATTTTAAGACAGACAACTATCCAAGAGAATTTTCAGACCACCGTGTAAGTATACATTACAATCACCCACAAGTACAACAGAGATACAAGCTAGTAGAAGTATAATGTAGTAGTACATACAACAGTACAAGTGTCTAATAGGCTTATGGTGCAAGTTTATACACACATTAGCAGTATCAAAGCATAATCTGTACACACAGAAGTTCTACGCTGTGTACGTATGCCATGAAGCGAGAAAATGATACACAAAAGGCAAACATCAACTCCTCATAAGTAAATGTTATTACTGTAAATGTGTGTAATGTGTTTATACGCAGATCACGGGAGAGATGATACAACAATTGTCATCATCATCATTTCATTCTACATACAAATACATCATATGTACATTCACATCATCATACACACATTTGACACTACCTATAATAGTAAAAGTATCAAAGTGACGATGTGTTTCCCGTATAAAGGCGCATCAATCATATAAAAACTTTTTATATGTAAATGCCCTACCCAAAGACAAACCTTATAAGCAGTGTGGTATATTCACACGGTTATGCTACTGCAGTAGTACTATAAAATATACACAGAAGCAGAATAAGAGTACAGAAAATAATAATAATATCTATGTTCTGTGTTGTATGAAGTGAATTGGCTTTGGTTGACTGGTTGGCCTACGTTGCTCCTGCTGTCTGTTCTCGTCTGCTTTGTAGTGAAGCGATTGGGATGTGAATAAATGAAGTGGCTGCTGAACTGAGAGAGAGAGAGGAGAGCAAGAGCAATGCCACAGAAGAGAGCCACAGTAGCAGAGCCATAGAGCCAGGGAGCAAACGATGTGATGAAGATATGTTGTGTTATGTTAAGTTGAGTAGGCAGTTAGAGCTGAGTGAGTGAGTGAGAGAGTTCGAGTGAACATTGGATCATCACATCACACTGAAGATGAGTTGATGTGATGTGAATGAGCAGATCGAGTACTTCTCTCTCTCTCTACTCCAGTTGAGTAGATATGTTACTTATTCGTCCAACAAGCCAGTAAGTAATATGAAGCACTTACTTAATAGACATCACAACACATACCATAAAGCATAACCCTATATGTATTTACTCGTATTTGTGTGTACAACTTTTATTTTGTATTGAAATATCATAGTAGTCTCTTAAAACCCTTGTGACTTAAACTTGTGATATGTCTGGTATGGCATGGTATTAGCAGTAAGTATATAAAAATGTATACAACTGCGATAATGTATATATATACGCTATAGGCTTCTTGTATTTGTACAGCAAACTTTTCCACTACTACTGTGTATTAATACCACACTTACAAACTAATATGCTTCTGTAAGTTGTGGTAGTTAGTGTATCGGAGAGAGTCACATTCACAGACTACACAGACAGAGAGATACTTGATGAGATGATGATAAACTTTAGTTAAAACTTATATATGCTTTGCTGCTTGCTTACCTCTTCTCGCAAGTTGGGGTTGTTGGAAATGAATCCGGGAATGAAACTATTATACATAATACCTACTTCTTTATTTTATACGCGCTACTAGTATATAGCTATATAGTGTGTATTTTTATACCATATATGTAAAATTACTCTCCTGGTGTTGGTAGTATCTAGATTGGGTAGGCTGTGTAAGTACTATCATTATATATGGCTTCATCTCTTTATTATTATACTTCTTTGCTTTCTGTGATGAGATAGGGTGAGTGTTGTGAGTTGGAGCAACGAGTTAGTTTATCTCCACGTTAATATGCACAAAGGTTCGCTTGTTATTTGCTGGTTCGTCCGGCGAGATAAAAAATCTACAGCAGTAAGTATAACATCATCATCACATTATGCAGGTTACATTTATGCTACGGAGAATGTACATCTGCTTTTACGTAGATGGATATTACAAGTGATGTGTTTATACTGTGACGTGCTCTGTTTGTACTTACCATACCACACACAAACACAGGAGACGACGACACTGAAAGTGTAATAAATGTGACTTTACCACTATGTCGTCGTTGTGTTGTGTATTATATTGATGTTTAGTTACTTTGTTGGTGGTACACTCACTGTGCTGCCGTGGCGTATGTAATAGTTTATAAAAATATGCTTTAAGAGTTACTTTGTACGTTGATAATGGCAGAACTAACACACAGACAGCATTGCTCTATAATGGTACATTGTATCTCTACTAAAAGAAATATCTGTAAAAACAGAGCTTGTTTTACAGATACAGACATACAGATAGCGATGTAAAGTACACAAGCTCACAAAATAATATGTGTGTACAGACTGTGTAGCCCTGTATGTTTGAATGATAAAATGAACCGAGAGTTGCAAGTAGTTGCTTTTCATGTTACACAGCAGAGAGAATGCCTTTATATGAAAAGATAAAGATGCTAGCATTTTTTCTCTGAAATGTGAATGTGAAGTCAAGTAGTAAAAACAGGCGAAATGAAACGAAGACGAATACGAAAAAAGCATTTAGCATGCAGTCATCATGTAAATACATATGTTTGCAGGAGGTTTGTAGTTTTCTGTTGTGTGCTCTACGTGAACCGGAGAATAGTTAAGTTTTACTGCTCTCTACAGCTTCTAGCAACCATGGGCATATCGTTTTACATACAGTGTGTTCTATTTCTGCTTATCTCATATCCTCCATACCGCTTCTCCTGCATAAACAGAGGTAGAGTGCATATATTATACCCTTGTGGGCTACAACACACCACCCTGAACATTTCTCGCCTATATGCACACACACATACCTACATACGTGTATATATACTTGAAAGGCTGAAGTGAGCGAGAGAGAACAAAGTTGAACTGGTGAATACTTACTCTTAGCAAGAACAAGTACTGTATATTGCATCAGATATACATACAAGAGCGGACGACTGTGAGTTCTCCGATGATATGATGGTGGTATGGTGGTGTGGTGGAAATATACAGAGGTATAGGAGTGAGTGGTGGTGGTGAGCCAATAAATCCTGGACTGAATACATACAACGTTTACACAGAGCCCATTTAAAGCACGGAGGAGGATTCGTTGAGGTTACCATACCACGGGCAAGTAGCAAGCAACCAGAACCAAACCGATTTCTTGCTGTCGTACTCCGTGCAATGCTATAATGGTATTACTACATACTATTGTAAGTACATACATATAGTGGAAATAAAACGCTACTATGTTATGTACATACTACTACATACATCGCTATGTGTAATGTTGTTCCGGACTGCTGTTACATTTCAGTTCCGTCCAAATAGGATTAGGTACTGCATAACACGAAGCAGTAGTGCACTCTGAAAGAAGAACCCTATATTATCCAAATGCACTATAGGTACTGTGTGTTATATGTTATATGCCTTACCATACCATACTAGAAGAAGTATTTTACTGGCAATAATGCAAACGGATATATTATAGCCATTCAAGCAGTACACGATTGCACTGTGTTAGTACATACATTTAGCTGATCGGAAAGCAAAAAGAATTATGTCCATGTACATTTTTAGTCGTATTTACCATTTTATTTTCTTTAGTGTGAATGCACACTGTGCAACATGAAAAGTAAAAATATTCAATTCTTCTACATACTAGATACTGCCCACTTCTGCACATATTTAGTCATGGTATTATAAAGTATAGGTAATAACCGCTAAAAGGTTGATGGCCATTATTTACTTAACTTTTGTTTATGCCTTGTGTTTTATACGACTACTACTTACTCCTATTGCCAAGATTTGCTAATCCCTATATGTACCTAGTTTGTTTAGTTGTGTTCTACTATACTAGGTATGAAATTACTAACCAGTTGTGATTTGGCCTAATAGTAAAATGGATATTAAGGATCGTTAAAAGCCCCACACCACGTGATGTGATTTGATCCAGTCGTATATAGGTTATAGAGATACAATTAGACTCGCCTAATAAAAAACAAGCTGAGCTAATCAATGCGTTGAGAAAGCAAAATGAGCCAGAAGAACAAACGAGGAGCTTTTAACCCCTTAACTCTGATAATTTCTCCTCATGTATTCTGTATGATTATCATCATCATCATCTGTAAATCATTACTTTATGATTAAAAAACAGCTTCAGCAATCATTTCCAACTCTCGGTTGAGCTCAAATGATGATGTATACGTTTACACATTACACATGCGGTCTTCTTCTTCTTCTTATTCTCGTGGAGTCATTCTCGTTCTTCCATTGCAACTTACATTCCTCCCTATGCATATGCTTCGTATTACTTAAACTGCTCTACTACCAACACTGCATACGTCGCTCTGAATTTTTTTCTTGTATCATCATCCGACATGAACATCTTTACCGAAAAAAATCCCTTCAGACTGTTTTTACATGTAGTGCTGCTTGCAGCACAATGTAGTTAGGTATCTCTGCACTACAGTATGTTTTATGTGTATTGGAATTAATTGTGTTATACCGGAGTAAGTATTGTATTACTTATAAGTTATAGCCTCGCATGAACAAATAACATAATATGGAAGCGGCAGTCTGTACAATGAGCTGACTTCATTCTTTTCTATTACTACTACTATATATTCCTTAACAAAGCGTCATATTAGAGAACTGCGTCTCTAAATGCTTACTTTTAACCACTATATTGTGATCTGTTACGTTACTTGTGTTTGTATTTCATTGTGTTTGTATCTCTACGTCTTTATATTAAAGTAGTAAAGCAATGGAATTGGAACGAGTAGCTGTGGAATGGAGTGGAATAGAAAAGTAAGATAAAATAAAGTGAAACGAAATGAACTAGGAGCGAAAGACTAGTGTCAAAACAAAAGTGGCATCCAATTCCAAAGTGCCAGTCATTCGATTTCAATGAAGAAGGGGAAACAAACATAAGTACTATACTCGCACAGCAGCAGCTATATGTCTTCTCTGTATATTTCACTTGTACAGTTCCACACAGGAGTCAAATCTTTATATACACTGAACATTTATACAAGGTCTAGTTGCTTTCCTACTGTTAGAACGAAATCAACGGACTGGCTTGGAAAACTAAACGGAAAACTGATACAATAAACTTGCTATCTAAAAAGCACAAGTATTTTCCTCTGAATCTTTTCAAACAAACTTACTGATCTTGAGCTGCTACTGTTAGACTTAGTTATGTTATAAGAAAACAATATGTAACCTACAGATAGTATAGGTACGTACTCTTGTTAGTAGTACTCATCTTCCCAAAAAAATTCGCTTCTCCCCTCCAACGTTTATTATGCTCTGTCTATGAGATATAAGACTGTGAGCATAATTGTCTTAGATATATATACCTCTATCAATACTTGAGTTGCGTTTAATAGGAGGAAAATCACAGAAAACGTTAGACAAGGATGACAATATATATTGCTTTTAAAAAGGTGTCAATTTTACGAGCGTACTTATCAAGGGAAATTCTCTAAGCAGAAGTTAAAGGTAGTAGAGGAAACAAAAATAAATCTTTTACAATAGGATGCACATAGCAAATTTCTAAGTACTACAAAGCTGTCTATAACCCGAGGAAAACAAAGTTGAGGTTCTATGGGTGTATGATAATAATGCATTACTAAAAGGTTCTTTTCTATTGTGGTGTATGATGAGTACAAGTAGTTATATATGAAGATGAGTCAAAGGCAAGTTAAAATGTCTAGGCAGAAAGGCAAGGCAGGGCTGTGATGTGAGTTGCTTCTCTTTGACTGACTAAGTCGTCTATCTCATCAACTCGACTCAATTTAACTGAAGCTTCACATCCACAATACATTCATGATGGCCTACAGCTTCACAGCTTCAAATAAATGGCAAAAGCAAGTAACACGCCAAACTAGGCATCTCTCTCTCCTTCTTTTCTTCAATTTACAACACAAGCTAATTTACAAGTGTACTACACTTCTCCTTGTACTTATACGAAATATTACAATACCTACGCAGTAGTACAATGTAAACGTGTATAAAAGACACTCTCCACAGAGCATAAGTAACGTGTAGGTGTAGCGTACATAAATTATACTACAACCTAAACGTAGGTACCCGTACCAGACAAACAAAACTGAGTATTTACAAATGAGACTTTGACTTCTATGCTTAAAGACACAAACTCGAGTAATACCCACAATGAAATATATAACTGACTCTAAATGAAACTCTCGAGTGTGTAACCAACAAACAAAAGTACCTACAGATACACACCAACTCATAGATATACACAAAGACATAAGACCTATAAGTAATTTTAGTATGCATGCACTCCTACTACTTCTACAACTAATACTACAAATATTACATTGGTATGCCTAAAAAATAGATACACATAATAGAGAAGCAGAGAGTAGTGCAATTCTATAAAGACGACACGGTCGAGTCAAGTGAACTCTACAGCAGTTTTGGATTTGCATTACATTAGTTAAAAGACTGGAAGTGAAGACAGAGTGGAGGAAAGCGTATGCCTGCATAACGTAGACAATAGCGTGGCACATAAATGGAGCATAGTTTCAGGACAAACAATATGCTTACATTGTCCTAAGTACTGTTCACAACATGGAAATGGAATACAATACAAGAACTAGTTAAGTTCCAGCCAAGCCAGCCAGTCAGTAGTCTAACCAAGTAGAACACACAAAATAATATCTCTCTTTTATACTGCTTAGGTTTATATATAGCAGAATTCTCTTACTTACTTTTATATAGAGTGTTGTGTGTGTTATATACTTATAGGTAGGCACATCACATTACTCGAAGTATTACTACTAGTAGTAGTAGCTGGTCGTGTACGTACTAACATATAAATGCAAGAGCATAAGAGCAAGCAAAGCAGGAGCAGTAAAGTAAACTAAAGCCAAAAGGAATGGTTTATAGTTTCGGTAGTTCTCCCTTGTTCTCTCTGTGTCTTTCTGCTTATTGCCAATGCAATCGTACTAGCTACTATTACTTCTATACTTGAAAAGTAGGAGCCATGCCAGTCAAAGGCAGTTTACTAGTTTGCTAATGCAATAGTCAGCTCAGTAAGTGTAAAACTATAGTAGGTCTAATATAATGGTATATAAACAGAGAAGAAGTAAGTTTGCTGTACTACTCCGGGTAAAGGATAATATACATAGTAGTGCAGTCCGTAAGGGAAGGGAAAGACGAAGTAAGTTGAAGCACACACGATATGCCGAGTATACTTAACTTTAGCATTTCTCACTACACACGGAGTCTTTATGTTACTTGTACAGTACATCCAGCAGTTTCTGAGTGTATCTCTGTGTAAGTTGCCGAGTGAGTATTCTCCAGCCTTTTACTCGAGCTGTTTTGTAACTGCATGCTCTGTCTCTTCTGTTCAATTCAGGCCTTGCGTGGAAAATGGTGGTGGTAGATGGATGAGGATGGAATGGAATAGAAATATGGTAGTCCCAAACAAACCAAACTTAACCAAACTAAAAGACTGCACGAACCAAGAACTTATTCACTACACTGCTACCAGACTCGTCCAAAAAGCAAACCATAAAGCTTCTATTCTATGTACACACACAGCTTTGTATATTGTATACACTCTTTACACGTAATGCTACTACTACCACTACTAAAAGAGTTCCTATCTTCCAATAATATATTTATCAATGTATCCGTTGACAAAATATGCCTTTTATGTTTTTACACATAACAAGCCACTTTGACAAGTATCATCGCACAAGTCAAAATCATCCGAGAACAATTCATAAAGTAGGAAACTGTCTATTAAATAATCCATTTGTTATAAACATTATAATGCTCTTTGCTCGTCTTCTCCGCTTTTTACGAGGGTAATGATACTATGACTTGGAGAAAAAGTCGTAATATGAATTTTCTTTCTGAAGAACTTTATAACCCTATAGGTACTCTTCTTCTCTCCCAGCAGAGTCTCTTCTCTTCTGTGTGTAATACGATTCACGGAATTTATGTGTAGCTACCATAGGTATGGATGTATACATGATAAAGCTAGAACTCAAGAAAACCAAGCTACACTAAATCAATTCCTTTGTATAAAACTGTAGTAGAGGGAGTAGTACTCTATATAGTAATAGTACTATTTGTCGACTCTAGTAAACACAGAGAACTTATAAAAACTGCAGATATATTTTATAGAAATACAAGGTGATATTAAAGCTAGGTAGGTTTATGTTTATATTACGTGCGTGGGTATATACATGTACTTTGTATTTATACAAGTAGGTATGTGTATACCTATATTGTGTGTACTCTTCCTTCATTCCACATCCTCACATTTGACACTTTAAACACACAGAACGCTCTTCCCATGCTCTAACTCCACAAGCAAAAAGGTTAAGCAGTAGGCTCACCAAATTTTCCTAAATTCATTTCAGCTTGTGTGCACTAAAGGGGAATCAACTTGTTTTACGTGAACAGGTTTCTACAACACAGACACTCGTGTTGGCTTCTATTGTAAAAAATCTGAACTCTAACTTGACGAGGGGATTGCTTATTCCTCTACTGCTACAAAGTACACGAGGGGATTGCTTCCAACTGCCAAGCAGAAAAGGCAATCCTTAACCATTACAAAAGCTACAGCAGGAAAATGCACTACGACACAGAATTTATTCGACAGAAATTCCTACTTTATTTTTCCCAACCTACAACACACAGAAACAGCATCCTACACTTTGCCTTTAGAACATCAACCAACTCAAAGCAAGTAATGCTGTGCTTTTGCTTCAATAGCAAGGCTCTTTGCTGGAGAATTCAGTTCACTTCAGTACTGAACTCAGTGGAGCTTTGCCTTATGTATGTGTGTGTAGCGTTAGATTACATTGTAGAAATAGGATAGGATATTATGGGCTCGTTTCCTTTACTTTTTGGTGGAGTACATACATACACACGTATACAAACTACTTCATACACGTAGTACAGATATATATACTCTATGATTTTATACAAGGCTCCATCATCATCGGTATTAGAGGTGGGCCCGAACCGAACTGTTCAGTGTTCACAACTGTTCGGTTCGGTAAAAAACCGAACCCGAACAATTATTTTAAGATGTTTACCGAACCGAACACGCATCCGCTGGAAAATCTACATTTTATCAGTCCAAAATCTTATTTGGTTTAGTAATTTTTAGTTAATTATTATCATTTTTAGTTCAAATTCACAGTTGCTACTGCTTATAAAACATTTTCACCCTGTCTTTAATTTATTTTTTAATTTCAATTTGCAAAAACAGCCCAAACCTAACACAAACTATCATTTCCACACTAGACCGAACCGAACCCGAACAATTTTCTTGCACACCATGCCGAACCGAACCGAACACCAAAAACCTGTTCGGGCCCTCCTCTAATCGGTATATATACTTGAATTCTTCGTATATAAAGAAGATATAATGTTAACACACACCGTGATGAGTAAGGCATGCTCATCTCATGCTTTACTTCATGGAATGAAATGGAAAGAGCTTTACTAGCCTTAGATTCTATCAAATTGACTATATACACATTTTCTGTACGTTACGTTGTTAGTGTCATGTGTATGGAAAGGAAAAGTCACTCTGTGCTGCTAAAACTTACATAGTGGTTGTTCTTGTTACGTTGTATAGAGGATTGCGTTTTGCACTATACATGGTTATGTGTTGTATTTATAAAATAAAATTGTGTTACGTAGAACACTATTTCTTCTGTACTATTTATATTATATGCAGAATATGTAGGTATGCTAGTTATAAAGGTATGTATATGTATTTCTAGTAGTAGATATGCAATATGACTTTAGTTTTGCTGTTAGTCAAGTGAGTCTGTATGAAAGAGAAGGCATTGCTCTGTTCACTGTAATAATGTGTAGGTAGGTATATACTGATGTGTTTTGTGTATGTGTATTCTCCATTTTATCATCAGACTCTGAACGGAACTACTAACTACGACTCTAGGACTCATAAGCAAACCGTCGTATGCACACACATAGCACATATTATTGGGAGAACAATATAGCAAGTGAAGCAGTAAAATGCTTTACTTGTACGTGTAATACGGTCATATTGCTTTTTGTCTTATATAAACACATTCATTTATATGTTGGGAAAAGCTAGACGATTTCATACGAGCGAATGAGCCGAAAATCCAAATCTGTTACACACAGAGCAGAAAAAGAGAAAGAAAAAGACTGAAGTCGATGTGGTGTGGTTGTATAAAGTGAAGTATAAAGTAGGTAAACGTAAAAGTGTAGGGCTAGTTGAGCGCTTGAGTCCTAGCTAACCAAAACCAAGGCATGAAGCCATAGTGAAGCCAAACCAAGCGAGCCATGCCATGGTAAAAGTAAAAAGCATTGCTTACATTGCTCAATGCGTATCGTCGTCTCGTTCCGCATATCGGAAAAGGCTTCTTTGCTTTAGCATTAATGCTTCCTTGCCTTGTTAAGCTAAAGGGAGGCTAAAGCTAAACCAAACAAGGTGTTCCGCTATGCTCTATGCTTTTCAAGTAAAGACTCTTATATACTCAACACAACACACACAGTAGTACATGGACCAAGTTTAGCAAGCCAGAGAGCTATCCCTGCATTTTTTGATATTATATCTAAGTCAAGTAGTACAATGGTAGTGAAGACTGAAGAGAGTGAAGAAGAAGTATCTCTTCTGCTGCACTACAAAGATATTACATTATATGGAAGTATAAAGAGCTATGTATAAAAGATCTGGTAAAATTACATGGAACAAATGATTCTTCTTCTTTCTATCATGCTTCTATCTTTCTTTTCTCTTTGGTTTGTTTTATTCTGAGGATGAAATCGTCATGCAATCCAATAGCCGAGTAAAAGAACTTCTTTTCTCAATCTTGTACGCTTCTTGACAAAGAAACGGGTGGCGGATGGGATGTAATAATATATAAAGAACAAAACTCAGATCGGGATGGCTAGGCGAGCTGAGGATTTTCTTTGTAGGCTGTTATGAGTCTTGAACAATGCTCTGCTGTCTGTGTAAAATGTACCAACCTATTCAATTCTCCTTTGACCAAATACGCAAAGCAATATGTATTCCTTTCCTCCAACACAAAACACAACTAAACTCTAAAGCTTCTTCCATATAAGACTCGAGCATAACATAATACGTACAACACACAGACACAAGCACATTCTATGCACTGCCATTGTATACGTTATAAGTATGAATACACACGAACTACGTTGTATAGTAATAATAGTAATACATAAGATTTGCTGCATTTGGCTTTCTTCTTCTTTTTGTCTGACTTTTTCCATACATTCGGATGAAATGTGTGTGCTGTGCCCTGTGCAGAGTTGTTCAGTGCAGTCAGAGTGTTTTGTGTGTACTCTCGTCATCTATAGAAAAAGCCCGTATTATATTTATACTACCTAGTGCATATAGTGTGCGCGCTCACAGCTCTTGATTTGATTTGATACGTTTCTTGACTATCTTGACTTTCATTTCTGAGACATACATAACACAATAGGACAGTAATGGTTAGTTATATTTATATTATATTTTACAACCTGGGGAGCAGTCTGCACAAAGTGCATTCGTAGAATTCATGACATAACATTTCATACCACACTCAACATTAAGGATGGGATTGGACAGCAAAGTACCTTTTGTAAATAATAATAATAATGCTGATGTGATGTGAAGTGAACCACATTCATATCATGTCTTTTTCTTTTTGCCGTAGTGTACCATAAGTAAGTATAAAATAGTTTTTCTGTATTCATGTAACCATTCTGCCACTCCTTCTCTCTACTACTAATGCAATCATATATCTGTATTGTGCTATCAAAGGCTACCTTTATATATTAAAACACACAAAGCAACACAATACCTTAACCTCTTACCATAGAACAAGTGTTGATTTAACTTGAGCTGTATCATCACGGAGGCTTTTTTATTTCACGTGCTTTTCTTCCATCGACTAAAAACTACAGCAAATTTACTCTTTTTCTTGTTTACTTCCACACCTAATATACACAGACATGTGTAACTGTACCGAGCAGTCTATTATGCTGCATTATAGCCTAGCTAATAATGTTTTTTCGACTTAATACACTGCTAATACACATGCACGTATTAGTTTGTTATGTTAGCCAGAGAAAAACAAAAGAGAAAAATACAAATACCTATTTACCACTTAACTTAGCGAGTTAAGTACACAAATACCTAACATAACATAACACACACTGTTATAACACAGATGTTTCTCACACACACACACATATAGACTACTAGTAGTAGTAATAATAACACATAGAGTTGAACTTAAAACGCATCTGCATTACCATCACATGATACTTAAGCAGATAATATGTATAACTCTATATACTTGACATCTTTTGCGTATCGCATCCACCCTATACACTTCAGAATGTAACTACATGCATAATAAAACATAAAGAGACATGACTACATGGAGAGAAACGACACGACGACAGACAAGACAAGAAGACAGCCTTTGCGCTTAGCGTGCAGCTTGAGCTTACGTACGCATGCATACACAATTACGTCTGCACATACACGAGATATCACTCACACTCTACTACTCAACTTTGTAACTTATATATCAATACAAAGAGAAGAATGAATACGTAATATATTAAAACCTTCGTTACAAACACACACACATTATACACAGTTTTTTATACAAATACTTCCTTTAGTTACACCTTGCCTTACTTGGTTTCCTTCTCTGTTTATATACACAGCGTTCGTTTGCGTTTAGAAAAGTTTGGATTGATTGTTTTAGCATTCACGTATGAGTTAGTAGCTTTGCGTGGTTTACCTACACACTCGTCGGTATTACGTGCTCAACTCACTCACAATCAGTCCAACTCAACTTATAACCACTTTTCTCATATAAAATTATACAGTAATAGAATTTAGTGTAATATTTGTATTATACCATAGCACTAAACTCTACAAGAATTATAATATACAAACTAAAAGCAGACTTTATGAACTTATTAAGTAATATGTGTAAAAAGGCATTGGGTAAAGTATTTTTCTCGAGTGTATAATACAAGTATGATTAACATGATGTTAGTATTATATAGTTTGCACATATTGAATGAGATTAGAGCTAGAGAGACATTTCTATGCAGACGAGAGAGTCCTGACTAATAGGAGAAGACAAGACACATTATTTTGTGTGTAGGTTTGTTGGTGCATTTACAACACTGAGAGCCGAGAACACAACATCATATCACATCATCAACATTCTACATCATCCAATCCGAACCAAACCAAACGAAACCACTCCATGGTTGTTATGTTATGTGATGAGAAAAGCATACAGGCAGAAAGACCAAGTGAATTGAGTGAGTGTCGGACAGACGGCTACGATGAACAACGACTAGGGTTAACGTTAAAGCTAAAGCTAAACTACTATGATAATATTATAGCAACCATTAACTATAAACTTTACATTGCCTATGATAGTATGCTTTGCCTTGTAAACGAATATAATGCTCCACGGTATGGTAAAAAGAAGCATGTATAGTCATATAAGAATATTACACTGCGAGATGAGAGAGAGAACTACTTTACTGCTATTTACCAAGACCGAGAAGAGAGTCAGCACTAAATACAACACAAAAGGTAGATAGATCTGGCAGAGAGAGAAGCAGAGTCATTTTGTGTAGTAGTAATAGTATAATGGTAGTGCGAGTGATACACAGAATATAATGCTGGTGGTGGTGTGGGAAAGAGAGTACATGCTCAACACTAGAAACAGTCTGTAGTGTGTGTATGTGTGGCAAGTAGGCATAGAAAATAATATTATACTAGTTACTACTTACTTTAAGGCTTAATGTTCTCTCTCTCTCAGGCTTGTGTGTATGTGTAGTAGTAGTAGTAGTAGTGTGTAAGTGTATATTAGCTGTAGTCTGCCTTTACTACTACCATACCATATACCAATACTTATAAAACTACCACTACTACCACTGGAGCTTTGCAAAGGCATACAGTGTATTTGTATACGTAGTAGTACATACATGCACACACACATACAGTGCCAGAGAGAGAGAGAGAGAGAGAGAGAAAGATAGCGATTGTATTACATTGAATTTGGCTTGGGCTTGACTCGAGTTGGTTTGGTTAGGCTTGGCTGATGGCATCGCTCTTCCTTCGCTCTCTCACAGTCGCAGTCAGTCCCTTCAGTTCAGTTTACTATTGAGCTTCAGCTCGTTGGCTGGTTAGTCGAGTGTTGTGTCTGTGTCTGTATGCCGTGCAGCTCCTGGACGTTACATATTTTCCTATTCAGTTCTACTCTCTGATTAGTAGTGCATTGTCATTATTATCGTTGTACACAGTGAATCGATAGCACATGCTATTTCCAATAGTAGTCTCAGTAGGACTACGACTGTACAACTAATATACAACTACAACTGTCCTTTGTGGAATTACATGGACAGAGTTTTCGCACTCTGTCTCACTTCTCTCGAGCATTTTGTGATAGTGATGTGATTCTCTGCTGAATTCCCCTCTCACGATTCATAAAAAATAATACAATACTAGCACGACCATATATATACACGGGATATACACCATACCTAAAGACACACGGCACTTTTACATATACATCTGTACTGTACTCGATTACTATTGTACACTTACATTTATTATATAAAATATTCGAAGTGTGTATTGTTACGTACACACACAGGACCATTCCATTTCGCACGTAATACTAAAATATTATAAACGCAGGGACACCCACGAAATAAAATACTTACCGACAGTAAGTATAAGTAGAAGTACAGTACCGACTGCAACAACTGAGTAAGTGTAGACTACAAAGTTAGTCTTGATAAGTGAATGTTGTGTGTAGTGTGAATTGTTTATGTGTGAGTGAAGTTAATGTGCACAACTTGGATTAAAAATATTATTTTTGTAGTGCAACATTGGATTGTATTGGATTTTGAAATAGAATTGGATTACTTACACAAAGGTACTTGTTTTACTCTTTCCTCTATCTCGTTCACTAATTATAATACATTATTTTATTGTGTGTTGCATACTACTATAGTAGTGTTATAGCTTGTAAATTGTTAACTACTAAAACTACTAGGTAAAGAATAAAGAAAAGAACGACGAGTTCTGAAATCTCTTTGAATGTTTTTAATCTAAAAGATTGCATTCGTATACTAAAGCTACCAAAAATGCCAAAGGAATGATAACACTGTACAAAGAATATAAAGACTCACTATAGTTCTAAAAAGTTCTAAAGATTATAATATTTCGCATAAAATAAGAAAGAGTGCGAATAACGTATATACACAATGCTGAATGATATAGCCAAGCCACATCAAATTCATCTTGGTCAATTAGACTTGTGAGTGAGTGAATGTATAGGTAATGAGAGGTGCAATTGGCATGACAGTGTTACTCTATAACCTTATAAAACGCACTGTGATAGTAATACAAATGCTACATGTACAAGTGCCTTATCCAAGCTATGTATACGAATAAAACACATCTACCACTACAACAACACTACACATGCCTACGCAAAAACTATCTCTGCACATGAGTAAGTATAGAACTTGCATAGCCACAGCCGTAGCAGCTCTTTTAATACACACGTAGTAGTCACCACCACCACAACTTGTATTAAGCTTACAGTTTAAGCATGGCACGTTATAACTATTTCTTTATATATATACAAAGTATACACATACTTTTCTGTATCTCTCTCTCTCTTTATAATAGACATGTATATATTTATATACATATCGTGTATAAAGTTACCTTCGCTTATACACAAACAAGACACGCTTGCTTTTTAGATGATATATCACTTTGAGGTGTAAACGTGCAAAAGTTGTGTAAAGGTACATAGTTAGGATTTGATTGAGCATTGGTGTGTGTAAAAGCGCAAACAAATAGCGCTTTGCTTAATTCATTCGTCATTAAATCGCGTTGTACATCACCTTTGTAACTAATAGTTGTCGACAGTTGTCCACGACCGTGTAAAGGTGCTAAACGAGGTAAAAGCAGCCACTTAGCGTAATTATTTATTCCTTTTAATCACATACAATAAATAAATCAAATCACTGGTTTTGATTTCTTTGTAGTAATTGATACTTAGTGCTAATACTCCATTTGTCTACGGTAACCCATCATTTTTATGTGTATAGGCATTTCTTCGTTTTTAGTATATTATATCTCTTCTTACGTTTATCTATATTGCTTTTATGTTTTTACTTACTTGATATCAAACGCGATAAGGACAAATAGTTGTAGAGAGTCTATTTTATTATGTGAGTGTGGTGGTAAACTGATTGGTTGTTATTGTACTGTGGGAGCTAGGCAAGGCAATGCGAAGTAGTGAATGAGTGAGCCAATGTTTCTCGAGCAACCAAAGTGCTATTACAGGTTGGTCATAGCGGAATATTTGGACTAAAAAATTGAAGCCAAAATTCAACTGGCGAATGTCCTCCAAAATATTGAATTGGAGGACAGTTTGGAGGACAAGTTGGAAAATTCGAAATATTGCGATACGACCAACCTGTAATAGCACTTTCGTTGCTCTAGCAACATTGGAGTGAGCGGTATAATGATATAATTATATAATGAGCTTCTTTATGTGTTTATAGTTAATACCACTCGCTTTGTACTGGAGTATTAATGGATGGTGTGTTTAATGCATGGTGTTGTATTACTTACTAATCATAAATTCAATCAAATCAGTACTACCATTCATTAAATGATTGATTGAATGCTTTTTTCCATCGCACTATTACTTCTGCAACTATGCGGTTATATTAATTAGAGATGCTCTTGTCGTGATGTGTAAATTGATACCGTGTGTGTACAGTAGCCTCGTTAATATTTATAGCAAGTTACTTACACGATACAGTATTAATATTATGTATTGGAATTAGTGCCTAATAAATATAAATGGTTCGTTTTAGATCGCATGACAAGCATTGCTTGCTATTCATAAATTTATTATTATAATAATATCAAATTTATTATGCTTACGTATAGCTTTCAGTAGTGCTATATACGTATCTTTATATTTTGTATGTATAAAATTTACATGTACGTGTACACATGTGTCGTGTGGGTCTGATTCCAAGAATTATATTTAAGGACGGCCACAGCAGGATTTGTAGCAGCGACATGTGATGTCGCAGAGTTGACACAATTTTTTTATTACCTACGACGTTGTTTGGTTAGGGGCAAGAAAAGCAATTGACATTTATGCTGACGTGGGGTTTGGTTTGTCGTATAAAATTGTTAAGTTGGAAATTTGATTTGAGCCGTAATAATATAATGGGGAATTTTAAGGTTGCATCGCCTGGGCATGTCAATATGTACTTACATTAGATAGTCGATTAGCTTCGGCTTGTTTGTAGCACTGATTTAGTTGGAAAGCTGACCCTGTTGTTGCCCTGTGAATATTTTATGGCTTCGTCGAGAGTATCATCCTAATATAAAGAATCTCCTTACTTATTTGAACTTCCTTATGTATAAGCAACACATACAATGTATTGTAAATTGTACCCATATTATGTACATAGCTGTATTGTACACATACCACTATAGATATAGGATTATTGATAATTCCTCAAACATACACAATATTTGCAGTACAATACAAGCAATGCATGCAGGGATGATATACTTTTTGTACATGACACATCACGTCACTCTTCTACCAAAAACTTTGTGTTGCATTTCCTAAGTACATCGGTGTATCTTCTGTAGTTTATGTGTATTCAGTTGTTTATAGGCAATCGATGATGATTTTCTTTCAACTACATCGTCCGGAGTGTATCATTATTATTATTACGTACGATTATTACAGTGTAAAAGGCTAGCATTACACTGATTACTTTCGAATGAATTTACTTTACAAGGAGTGATTTTTGAATGAAATCATCCTTCGTTTATATATAAAGTAGTTTTGATAGATAAAATAGCAAGATAGAGGGATCATTTACAGTTCAATGTTCCATTTCAGAATTTAATTGAGTGTGGCGACTGCCGAAACTGACGCCGTAGTAAATTAGATTAACATTATCTGCGACTGCTTAGTTTAGGTAGTAGCAGCTCAACTCAGCTACTATTGCACAACGAAGGTGGATTGGATGGATAAAAGCCGAGACGCCCACTCTTCTCTGCCTTCCACAGCAATGCATACAACTACCACCACTACGCACACCGGAGAGAACCAGAGAATGCCATTTAGTTACTCTGCTCTCTGTTTTATATCGGCTTTTCAAGTTTCTACCTTACAGATTCACATCCCTATCAACAAAAAACTATTACGCCAAAACACGGCTCAATTTCTTGGAACAATAGGCCATTGGGACCCATCATACAAAACACTCACATTTCACATAACAAAGAATTTATATGAATTCTTCTTCTTAATAAAGAAAACAATTCAATATCCTTACAAGAATATGATTTGTATACCTGTACTATACAGATATACAAATATGTAAGAGATTTAACTATTTAACACTGTTGTACGTTAAAAATATTATGTATCTACTCATTTGGGAAGCAAGGCATTATTTTTATTTTTATTCCTCTCACCGAAAAATGATACCACATTTTTATACCATAATTAGTGAAATAATAGGTTTATGATGACCAAGTGATAAGGTATTTCAAAATTGTGTGCAAATCATGAGGAAGCACCAATAGGTAATATTTATATTCCCCTCACCGAAAATTAAAACCATTGTTTTAAATTTTTAACGATAATGTTACAGATGACATACTGGAAACGATTGGAAATGTAATATAATTTTATTATAGAATTATTAACATATTTACAATTTCTCCATTTCATACATAGAAGGTAAAGGTTAGGTATAAATAAAATATACACAAATACTATGTGCAGAAATATTATATGTATATGGATATCACCCCGTTTTTAAATACTAATATACTAAAGGTAGGAAAATTAGTCTGTACCATTCTAAATATTGTACAAAATTCGTCCAAACGTCTGAAGTTGTTTATAAGTTGATTTATTTAGTTAATTGTCGACTGCCATGTGTCTGTGTGCGTATAAAGAAACGAAAGTTTGTTTCCATGTTGGGTGTCATATTTAGTTCTTGAGTGGTTTACTGGTTGGATGTTTTGGTCAATAAATGGTTCATCAATTCTTAATTGGGTGGTTCTTATATGTCTTTGGCCGTCGAATGTTAATGAACGTTAATGTGCCAAGTTAGACAAGTGGAAGTGTGTAATTTGTCTAAATCAAATTAAGCGACTCTACTACTTACTTATGTGAGTGTATGTGTTACACATTCGAATATATACGCAGTACAAAGAATAGTTATTATTAGAAATAGAATACTTCCTTAAATAGTAGATACACCTATTATATACCTGCTCGAAAGTTTAACTTTGTAATAATAAGCCTTTAATAATAAGCAAAACAAACCAGTATAGAGTATATTCTATACATTTCTCTGTCTTGTTTTGTATTTTAACCCAGTAGTAGTATAGCCTTCATTCATCAGATAGAAACATCTATAAATATTAACGAACTTAAACTCGAGTCAAAGGCTTTGAATGTTAAATTAGTAGAGAACGGCCAGGATTTCCACTCACAAATAGAACCGTCATCAACATATTGATTACAGAAAGGAAACCATCTAGAGCCAAAGGCGAAGATATTCATTACATGTAGCAGCAGCAGTAGCTTTATAAAACACAGAGCATATATACTGCTAACGAATTTCCACACAGAAATAGAATCCACTACCTCTAAAGCAAATCCTGAGACTAAAACCAACTAATTCTTGGTACGGAGTACACATTGTAATACCCAGCTCTCAGTAACTCACTAAAAGCCGTCAGCAACTCAACTCTCGTCTGTGTTCGTTACGACTTGCACTACACACCGAGAGAAACAGTCAGTAGTCGCGGTGACTGCTCGCTCGTAGGTAATAATATACCTAATTGTTTCCGAGATTCATCATCACCCTTAAACTATCGCAAAGTAAAACCACATAGAGAGACAGAGTGAACACAAAAGGAAAATTCAATTACAATTGAATTACAACTCTCGTCAACAAAGTGATCTCTGACAGCACGAAACCCACAGAAACCCACAACTACTACACAAACGAGTCTCCATTCAAAGCTCTCACAGAGCAACCTACAAGCGATGGCTAACCTTCCGCTTACTTACCTTGCAATTTAAACATTAAAATCCTTTGACCATATACCAAAAACTATTCAAAATACTTTTATAACTAATAAAAACGTAAATTATACACTAACAAGCTTTCCCAGCAAAAGATTACCAGAACTAAAACTTGAAATACCCCTGAGTATTAATACAGAGGTATATTAATGTGCAATCCTTTATAGTAAGTAATGCTCATCCTGTAATGTAATAATAGTTACCGAAATTGTAGAACACATCAATACATTCATCATCCACGCAATTAATCAAGGGGAACGGGCCACAAGAAAGGAACAGAGAGCGTAGCACTTTTGATAGGTGAAAATTGCCTTTGTACTCTACTTAACTATAGCTTAAGCTAAAGCTCTGTAATGTTATGTTCAAACTTTTCCGAGAAATCTGAGCTCAATCTTAACTTAATCTTAATCTTTCATCTTAGTAAAACTTGTACATGCGTACTGTGTACTTATGTCAGTAAGCTTTCGTACACACAGCGACAAGAACAGAAAAGACTTTATACATTGCCTGGTCTCTCTCTCATTCTCTGTGTGTCTATGTATCTCTATCTCTCTTTCTACTATGTGACTGAGAGAGTGTGTGTGTTGCAGCAGGCTTACTGTTCAGAGACCACCGAACTCAACAGAAGAACAGACAGAGAACTACTGAACTACAGACACATAGTACTAACCAGTAGTAATATCCTTTAAGTATATAGCTATATACTTAAACTCTACTGCAACTGCTGCACTGCACTGACTACTCGTACTTTCTGTGCAAGAAACTTCACAGGGCATAAAGCAAAGGTAAAGCAAAGCAACTTGGTTCTCTTTCTTGTATGTGCCTACTTGTATGTGTATAGAATAAAAGGACATGCCATGCCAAAGCCAGGCAAAGTAGTAGGGAACAACCGAACAACCAACGAGAATGCCTTGCTTTGCAAGTGAACGAAACGAAAACCTTATATATCTATAAATATTGTACATGTTTACATCTACATATATATACTTAAGCATTGCTCTCTCTCTCTCCCTTGTATTTGCACGTATATATCACTTTACCCAGGTTTATAATTTATATACGAGTGTAAAGAACACTACTGAAGTCTGCTCAACGAATATTTTACATGTAGCACACCACTAACTAGTAAGTACAACTCTCCGTGTGCTCATAAGCTAAACACTTAAGTATTCTGTGTGTTCAGAGAGCTTTACACATAACAGAATAGAAAAATACCTACTATCTGTATTTTTATCAGCACAGTACAGGGTTTCACTGTAGCAGAGTCTGTGATATTATACCAGGACAGACAGGAGAGTGCAGGATACCTAGGCAGACGCCTTCTTTAATAACTCGGCATGGTAGATAGTACATAAGTATGTAGTGGAGATGGTGAATGATGTGTCCGTACTAGGAGTAGCTTCAGATACTCTATATATACGAGAAAGATGTAATATGCCTTCATAAAAAAGCTTTGAAAGGATTGAGACCGACGGAAACCGAAAGTAGAGATGAGAGCGCCGAGCAGAGGCCAAACTTTCGGAATGGTTGAGTGGTCATGTCATTAATCAATTTTCGACAGTCGAACTCACTCAAGTTAACTTAACAGTGTGCATTACGGCCATAACAGTATAATGCTAACAATGCTATTTAGAGTGACACCGTATACCGTAATGATCCTTTCCAACTTGCCACGTATATTTATATTAAGTATACCCGTACATTTTTACACGTGTAACTATAAAAATCATTCCTATATATTCCAACTGGTCCTGTATAAAAATTCTGTGTTCATTTTTCCACCAAAGTAGTACAGGCATTTTTAGCTTTAGTAGTAGAAGTTTTGTGAGTGTTAATGGTAATGGTAATAATATGAAAATATGAATACGCGTGAAAAGAAGGATTTCTTTGATTCTTGTTCGTGTTGATGAAGGACGGCTCCCATGCATTGCAAATGCCTCTATAAACTACACAGAAACTCTCAAGCAATTTAAGCATATTGATACTTTGACCTGTGTGCTATCAGATCATAATCATAACACGTCACATCACATCACCAAGTTTTTTCTCTCGTTCTTCTTTCTTCACTGCCACTATGCCATATCACATCACTACTAACACAGTAGGTACCTATACACAAACTACAAGAAGAACCATCATACTTATATACCACACCATCATCATCATGACTTACGATACGATTAGTAGGTTTAGAGCTTCTCTATCTACACATATTATATCCTCGTGTATATACCTCGTACATAATTTACTGTTCTGCACTAGAATTTTATTACGATGCGATTGCCTTTTCGTGTAATTTTCCAAACGTCAAGCAGACACATACTCTGTACTTTTACATGAGTATGACAGTGAAATGCTGATAAAATAACACACAGCTTACAGATATACAGATAGCTTATTGTTAACATAGCAAGCCACTGCACTACACTCTTCTTGCAACGTACAGGCAGTCGTATCATTAGTAACCTATCATGTATAATCTAGCCTTGCTGTTACTACTACTCAGTTATTATTTTTCTGTGCAATTTCGTTTCGCAGATGCTATGGGATAGTAAATTAACTACTATCTCCACCGTGTGTACGTTTCTCGCTCATTTCGGCGTTCTGCTGTGTAAATTAAACAAAATATACACAGGCACAAAAGACACAAATCATATCTCATGTTGCCTTCACTGTAAATACACATAATGTACATGGAAGCTTCTACGCAAACTTAAATGGACAGTTAGCTGCTCACCTATATGTGTTAGTAGGGTCATAATTCTTACGTTTATTTGTTTGTCTGTTGTTGTTATCCGTGCATCGGCATCACATCAGTGTCGCCGCCTCATACGATTATACCATCACAAAACTATCATATTAGCATGCTACGTTATTAACTGCTATTACAATTTAACTGTAGTTTGTTGGTGAGACTATGGCTACCTTAATGACATTACGAGTAATGCACGTACAGTAGTAGTAGTAGTAGTAGGAATTTATCCTATAGATTTATACAGGCATATTATAATCCATCAGCTACTAAGGTAAATTACAGATACACGTACATTTCTACTAGTGATATATGTACACAGAAGTATAATCTTTGACTCTTATGTACATTGTATACATGCTACTCCACACTTGGTTGTTGTTTTGTGCGGACACAAACACAAAACCAAGCTTTTGTTCGCTATTGTACATTTTTGCAATAAACTATGTTATGCCTACGTAATGTAATGTGATGCCGTGTAATTGACTTGTTGGCACTTATTTGCTGTTTAGAGATGGATCCATACCTTTCCATGTGGTTGTCTCGCATATACACGCTGCCTGCACTAATAATACAAACGTTGTACTTGTATACAAGCTGAAAACCAGACAAGCTATCTGTCTGCGGAGGTATACGTGTGAGTGTTGCTGTATACAGGCTGCTGCGATCGTTAATTGTAATGCATACCCCATGCCATGGCGCTTTGTATGTATTAAATCACACACATGCACAGAAAAGAAACTCACAGCTACAAACTACTACTAGGTCTACACATTCAATTGTAGTTACCGTAAACTGTTAGTGTAAACCTTTCAGGACTTGACAAGAGTGTACAGTAAAGTGCCAATTGTTTGTTGCAAGAGCAATTCACTAATCTTACAACAAGAGTTTGGTTTAGTGTTCTTTACGCTGATAGAGTTTATATTTTATATAGAGAGAGTGTAAGAACCACCGTGTATTTTATTCATGCACACATATTCAATGGAAATGTAAGCATTTACTCGAACCAACCTTATTTTATTTTACTGATATCATTATCCTTGCCTCCTCGCTCACAGTGTTTCGTGAGCTTTAAAATCACAGAACAGAATCAGCTCCATATATTATACTGCAATTATTTTATTTCTACTACAATTCCTTCTGTAGTACATTTAGTAGATTAGTAAGTACCAAGAGCTATTACCATTATTTCTCTAACCCATTTTGCCACAGTTTCATATGGTAAGTTGTCATTTGCAAATTCATCACAGACGCTGAGAACTTATTATGGTGCATTTAACAAAATGAATGCCACAACAACACATGAGAGTGCAACGGAAGTTGATGTTCATGTTTAACTCGTGTAATGCGTTTTATATAGCAGTTTATGTTATGTTATTATTTTATTATGTTGATTCATCATTGTAGATTACAATAGTTGTGCGAACGCAGGTAGCAAATAAATATTTCAAACTGACGATAACTCAGTTGTAACTCGTAGCGTAAATAAGACACAAAGGAAAGGCGTCTCTATACCCAAACCATACTAGTCAAGTCAATCTCTCACTGGTTTAGATTTGGACTTTGTTGTTAGGACGTCGTATTGTGCTGTTGTTACACACTCAGCTCCATTGTATTCTGATTCCATTTTATTACTACATCTGAATGTAGTGCTGTGAATTGCCTTCTTAATATCGCCTTTCTTCGCATCTATTCCATCGCATGTGTATTGTACACACAAACATATTTTGTAGGTCTATATCAGTACGTAACAAGATTTTCCTTTTGGGTACATGCATTGCTTATTTAGTAATCCAATGCATGTACATGAACACAGCAGCAGTTTGGGTCTGTGAACTGACATTCCAATATGTGAGTACATACAAATGTAAAACCTATATAAGGGATATATTTTATATGAATACACTCACACGTAGAAGAAAATCGAGAAGGTATAGGAATATACAGGCAGATGAGAGAATTTTTGCTACATGTACTACATTAAGGTTCTTCTTCGTGTACTACCAAGATATGCTAGAACAAGTACAAAAACATATTATCATCCATGTCTCTCTATGCTGATAGCAGATATAAGCGTCCAGAGAGAACATAATCATTGCTTTAGTTTGCATTGTAACATACATAAAACACGGTTCTTTGCTTGTATTGTAGTAACGCACACGTTAAATTTTATCTATTTGACATAGGTAGCCACTTAAATGAACAACATACAATTGTAATGCCATGTGATTCATACACACCTATTCATTGCTAGTAATAACTCTGCCAAGAAAATTCTTCCTTATCTATATAAGCATATACGTACTACCACTACTACATACCTAGAAAAAACTACAGTACATACATACTAGCCTTGTGTTTGCACAGACAGACAGATACCACAAATATAATGATACAAAAATAAATGCTCAGCCATTTAATAGGGCTCTTACAATAAATAACATTTTTGTTTTTATCGGGTGTGTAAGTGTAATGTCATCAAAGAGCAGTCGAGTCCACGTAATTCTTTCGTAGATGGATTGGGTGAAGAGAACGAGACGTTTTTCTATTCATTTTGCTCTGCTTGTATTAGAACCTAATATAAGTTTTGTCATGCTCCTGCTTGTTTAATGGTAGTTTTCCTTTCGAGTTGAATTGCATTGGTTTCGTCGAGTTGTGTATTACACGCTGCTGTGTAATATGTGTGTGAGTAGATTTGGCTTTGCTTTGCCATGCCATGGGTTCACTAAGCTGCTAGCTGGTTTCTGAATTTTTTGCTTGTAGTACTGACTGAGTGACTGAAACTGAACTGAGCTGCTTGATGTTTGTGGTGTTTGGTGTTGCAGGAGCAGAACAGTCTAGTCGAGGCAAACCCAATGTATTTCAGTAACTCTAGTAAACTTGAGTCAAGTGACGCACAGGAAAATGAATGCAGCTTTAGCAATGCATACTTACTACTTCCACTACTACTACACACTCTATATATAAAATAAGTCGATCTATTATAAAGATATAGCTATGAACTCTATATAGATGTATGTATACCTATCTGTATGCATAGTATGAGTTAATACAACTTACCATGTATTTACAACACACACATACAACTTACATACTAAAAGCACACACAATTTTGCATTGAATAAACTTCTGTTTGGTTTGGCTTGGCTCGGCTGGCATGTAATTAATGTACTGTACTATACAACAGTCAGATTGCATTCATTTCAAACACACACACACAGAGTTTTAGCTAAAGTATATACATAATATAGTGAAATAGTAGTAATAGATAGTAAAGAGGAATACTGCATGCAAACACTAACATTCAATTCACATTCCACACAATCCATATCTTCTTCAACTTGGTTTGTTTTAACTGGATGGATTCAGAGATTTCAACATTGTTTCAGGCTTCTCAAGAATGTCCCAGGGTTTACTTGCCTATACACGCTGTAGACACGGAGACACACACACATTAACGTAATACTAATGCAATTGATACAGTCAACACAGCAATTTTATCTTCAATAATACTGTGAATTTACAAACTTACAAATACTACTACATACAATACAGATACAATATACCAAAACGGATTCTTTGTGTTACAGTGATTAGTTTTACCAATAAGCAAGACGGATACGTGTAAGTAAATACACGTGTGTGTGTGTTACAACTACAAAGAATAAAACTAACATCCAATTTATCTTACTATGTACTACACGGTATAATATAATACACTTGAAAAGAGCGTAGCTGTACTACGTGTAATAATGTGTGTCTACTTACAATTGTGTGTATTTACGTGTATCTTATTAGGTTAATTCCCCCGACTTGACGTCTTAATAGAAAAAGTGATTTGAAGTGGCAACAGAGTTAATTTCTCGACTGTATCACACTACACATCTGATAAACCCATTGAATTGGTTTGGACAGGCACGAGGCAAACAAGAACAAAACTCAAATTCAGTTCACTCGCTCACAGCTTTGGCTTTGGGGAAACATTTCGTTTGCTTTAGACAGAGAACTGCTGTTTCTCTCTATTGCTGCTCCTGTTTTACTTTTGGATAGTCTGTGTATGTACATGTATACTTCTCCGTATATCTTTCCTTAACTTATTTAAAGACATTATACCTACTGCGAGAGTAACTGTACAGAGAGAACGATCCGAAATTGAATGCTGAGTTGCAACAAGGGAGCTACTTTTGTGGTGTGAGAAATCTCTCGTCCTTTTATATAAAATTCTACAACAACACACTTTCTTATACATACAAAACATTTTATCCCTCACATTGTATGCACACCTTGAATATATAAAATAGCCGTTCCACTAAGGTTACATTTATTTAATGTCTACCTATTCGTATTTGTAGTAATTGTGAGCTAAAGTGCACGGGCACATTACAATTGAAGTAGAATATAATGGAAAGCAATAATAGGACAGCTAAATAAGCTATACATATACCTAAAAATCTTATTATTCTCTGGTGAAACACACATACACATAACTTACATAGTTAGCTAAATAGGTAGGAGTAGCGTGGCGTGGCGTAGACTGCTCTTGAAAAGGAATGTAGCGATAGGAAGCTCTAACTGATTGTGAGTAAGATGAGTGAGCTCTGCTGATGTTTAGTGTTGTAGTATTAGACGTCGTGTTCTGCTCTGCTGCTGTCTCTGTGTTGTGTATACACAACAATGCTATGTAATCGCCTCCAATATACATAGCACATCATGTCCTATACAAATATATAGCAGCACAGTTTCGTTGTGTGGTGTAGATTGAGTTGCGGCTCTCTTTGTCCAAGGTGCTCAACAGCAGGATCAGCACAGCATCAGTCTTAGTTAACCCAAAGCTACAACACAGCCTGTCTTTAATGCATTGCACTTTAAGCTCTCTCTCTGCATCTTTAGACCATATTCTTCTTCTATTAGTATATACTCTAAATGCATACACGTTAAAATATTAGAGATTCACGCTGTACTATTTAATACATGTACAAAGGTAGCCACCACATGGGTAGGTGGTTAAATCGTTGCTGTTACAAAAAATACTACTACTACTGCTTATATTACCTATATAGAAGATATTGTGTCTATATAGGCAAGTTAAGATATTACCACAGATATTACTAGAAATACTGATAGACTAGACGAAATGGAGGAAGATTGTGTATGCCTAAGTAAATTGACTGAGCTTTGCTCCGGCTTTGGCAGGCAATTTCGTTTATTCAGGACGGTAAACTAAAATCCTTATCAACATCATGTAGGAAAAGCAAGGTAAGACTATACGAAGATAGAAGATGTTTGTATATTTTGTGTGCATTCATACGCATAGTTCGTCGTCTGTATATGAACGGATGTTGGTTATGTTCTCATCATGTACTTTGCCCACCATACCACACACTTAATGTATACTTTTCAACCGACTTGCTTCATTCAGCTCTCTGTCAGTCGGAGCACATACAGTTCCAAAAACTTCATACTAATAAGTTGAGGAAGTTTCAGTTTTCGTATAACCACAGGGAATTACACATACGAAGGAAATTAGGGAAGGCAATAGCCATGCCAAGCTTTGACATACCACTGAGTACATTTTACATTTCTTTACGTTCAAACATTTACATTTACACGAGAACAGGGAGGCCTTTAGACCAATAGACAAAGTATGTTACATCAATGTGGATTCTGTATACAAAATATAGTCAAGTGTACAGAAATCCCTTTATATATAGATATATAACACAGAGACACAAAATATATGTACAGTCTAGGAATAACGATAATACTACCAGTCGCAGTCTACTCCATACATACATATATACATACCATACATAAAATAAAACTGAAGGAAGGAAGGACTCTCCCGTATGTTTCTCCCATGTAGTATCTATACGTATATAAAAGTAATGCTATAAGATATCTGTGAAAAGTAGCAATACATTAATACATTTATATGTACATATATATAAAGAGAATATATATCTGTATAGTATATAAAGGTTCGTGTAGCATGGCAGATGCGGATGCTGGGTGTGATGATGCTTCTGCAGTGTCTCTCTCTCTTCTTTTGACTGTACGTGTGTGTTAGTGAATTTGGTTGGTGAATCGGAGTATCGTTTCCAGCTTGAAATGCCATGGCATGGCTAACAATAAGCAAAGCCCAACAGCAACAAGAACCAGCTTCTGCAGAAAAAGAATTGAATGCTTTCCAGCGAAGCGAGTTGAGCTCTCTATGTGATCTCACAGTTTCTACATACGAAAGAACCTACACTACGTATACGTTGCTTTGGAGAGTCTTAAGTTGGTTGTTGCTGCAGCTCGTCTATTACTTGTATAAAGGCTACACACATACACTCACACATATACGGCCACTCTCTGGTCGTGTACAAAAGTTGGGCTTGAATGTTGAATCTGACTTGAGTTGAGTGACGGAGTGAGTGAGCAAGTGAATAAGAATTGAATGGTTTAACTTGAGTCGACTTTAACGTTGTTACTATATTCATAGTCGAAGGCGAGTCAGGCAGACCTCGTATAGAGATTGTATTCTTATGCGGACAGAAAGATAGGAGCAATCTCTTTTTCTCTTGTGTACTTGTATTATGTGCTCCCTGTCCTCCTGCTTCAGCTACATGTCAGACCAAGGCAAAGGCAAACGAGATATGTGGCGATACACTTTTACACTTATTCCATTTCATAATATTATACTGAGAGATTCAGTCAGTCAGCCAAACGAGAGAGACAGGCGAAACTGAAGCTCTTTTCTGTTCACTTACTTATATAATAATATTATCTCAACTTGCTTCATGCATGTCGAATTGAGGATTCAATGTTTTATTTTATTTAGCTTAAAGGCTCCAACCTCACTTTACGTGTACATTTGTATTAAAGACGAAGCAGCTCGTACATAAGTAACTTAATGCACAAAATGTACAGCAGATAGTCCACATACTACAGTGCTAGTCCAAATTCCAAGTGCCTAACACATATATAATGCTAATATTCAAATAAAAACACGACAAGCTCACTCAACTCAGAAATGTTTGTAGATTACATATTATTATTATACTACAGATTTGTTTTGTTTCCTCATCAGCTTGGAATCAAGTGCATGGAATTTTTTATCATGTCTACAACTTAACAGCAATGATTTGCCTTAAACGTATCTACTGTAAATGATTATAAAATATTAATATTGAGCTCCAATAACATAATAAACAGTAATTGTATGTAGCTAGTTGAATAATGATGAATTCCTTCCTCTACTGAAGAAATAATGGGACATTGCTGCTCGAAAACTAAAGTAGACAGCTGAGACAGGCTGACAATATCATAAATGCTTTAACATAGCGTGTTATTGTGTCTCCTATGTGTTGTGTACTACTTAAAATGCCTACCTCTCTTGGTAATTTTGTAGGAGCCCTATATAGCCAATATGTCATTATGGGTTTGTACTCTCAGGTTAAAAGTATTTGATTCTGTCAGCTAGTCGTGGAACGATTTTCGTGGTGTTTGTGGTTGTACTATGGTAGATTTCTTGCAGTAATGCTTGTGACTTGAGCCAAGTCAAATAATTCAATTCGCTCATAGCACACACACACACACTCAGAGAATATACTAATATACCCTTTGTGCACTTGTATACCTTTCTATACACCTTAATGCACTGTACACCAATGCAGAATTGGTTGCTTGTGTGTTGTACGTACAAGAAGTGCTTCATATACATATAAACTCCTTTTCTCTACACACAGCAATATAAAACCGATATATAAATACTACGAGACTACCTTCCACGTTCCAAGTCAATACTAACTGCAGTAGAAGTATATATGTACACTGTACACCTACTCTGAAACCATACAGGCATGGAATGAAATTCTATTACATGTTTGCTTTGCCCTTGCCTCATTCACTTTTAGTTTAACACTCTCAGACACTCAAACCACAACACCACACCAAACTACTTCACTATTAGTAGTACTACCTTTTCTACCATTACACACTACAATCGTATCGTAGCACCACTCTAGGTATAAAATATAAACGTGTGTGTGTATAAGCATCGTTCACATTTCACTATTATTTCGTTGAGCTGCTGAACTAACTGAATGAGTCGAAACGCAATTAAATGCTTTTGGGTCTGTCTTTCTGCAATTGAATAAAGGAAACTCTTTCGGTGTGCTGTATATGTATTTCTATGTGACTCAGAGTCTAACTCATTCTTCAGTTCAATATATATACAGTACATATTTTCTATGGTATTTAGTTTGGTGCTGTTGATGACGCTGGTGTTGTTACATGGCTACTACAGTTAGTATTATATTACGCTATGATGTGTCAATAGATAGAAGAACATCGCAGTAATTTAAACATGCATCGCTTGATTTGTTTAGTTGGTTGGAAGAATACAAGTCAAGAATGGAGTGAGCGGAGCATTCATGCATTGTATGCAGATGCATAGGACGTAAGTACACAAAACAACGCAGTAAGCATCGTGTAGTTTCTATGGCTGTTTTGTTCAATACCATAAAATTTTATCTGCATATCAGGATGAAAAGGATTTCTGAATATCCTCGAGTCTTCTTCTCCAAGAGAGAGAGGAAGAGCGTATGTATAATCAAATTTTATTTATTGAAAGGTATCGTCCTCGGCAAAATATTGTATAATATCACATACACGCGGTTGCATGCATTGCAAATATTTGTTTATTAACGTGCTATATAGTCTGTGTAATGTGTACAGTAGTAGTACATATAGAAATATGACTTATGATGTTGTTTCCTAAGGTTCTGCTTTGTATTCAATATAATAACAAGGAGGAGGATTAATACGTGTAGGTATTCTATACAAGTACATAGTAGGTATCTCTGTTTGACTAGTCAAGGATTATCATGGAGTGTATTATTACATACGTTTAAAGTTAAGTTCAGTTTGTGTATGCATATAAATATTTTATATGGGCTTAAGTACATGATTACCTATAGTTATGGTATTTTGTATAGAGTATGATATCAAGTGATGAGTTCCATTCAATTGAATTCCATTAGTAATCATTTTTTGCTTGGTAATGCATAGGTACTTGTAATTAATACTTTTTAATGCTTGAGATTATATAGAATCCAGATAAGGATGGATGACAGTTGTATGCGATAAAAGAGTGTGTGAATATTATTATCTTATTTAAGCAAATAAGCTCAATGTGGTAGTTTTTATAACTGTAATGTTTTTAGGATTATGTTATTTAGGATTATTAGCATTACAGTATTGGTTCACGTAATACATTAGCAGTCTAATCACTGTAATCACTGTATGAATAAATGATAATGGCATGTCATGTCAGTTGGTGTAAAACTGGAACTTTGAACGTCTGTGTGCATTCAACTGTTCTTTTATTTTGTCTCATGAAATTTTGAATTCTGTGTGTCGCATCGTACGAGTCTTTGAGTTTGATTTCCCTGGCTGCACATAGTTCGCTCACCTTTTCCATTTTTTAGCACCCAAATGACAGCCAAAGAAACAGCTTTAAAATTCAAGTGTGCTTTAGCTTAGCTTTACTACTACTACTTTCCTTTCCCATATATATATTATAAGTAAATACGTATGAATATAATAGGGGTGCTCATTCTCTGCCGTCTCTTGGCTCTACAACTCCTCTAAGCTCTCCAACGTCTGTATCTACTTCTCTAGTAGACGATGCAGACGATAAAGTCGCGATCTTCTACAAGAGCCTACCCGTTACATTGGTAACCGCGCTACAAGTTAGAGTAGCTCAGACCCTTCTTTTATGTTACAGACGCTTTTCGACTTTAGGTGCTTTAGTGAGTTTATCGGCAGTTCTAACGAATTTTTGACTAAATTAAGTTAAGTTATTGCAATGGAATCTCATAAAACATCCGGAAACAATAAAGCTAGAAAAAATCCACCTCGCCCGAGACGAAATTGGAAAAAGACCGAAATTGAAAAAATACTAGAATATCTTCGACAGACGATTTTAAATGGGAACGATATTGAGGTAATTTTCACAAAAAATTGAGATCATCAATTAAATAAAACGAAAGTGAGGTATACAATTCTTTAAAAATTGCTTATAATCTAAGCTCATTAAATTGAATTTTTAGAAACCAAACTCCCGTGCATATTTTGACGCCATGTTGGAGAAAATCAAATTGCAAAACTGTAATACTAAAAGTGTCACCAATAAAGTGTCCAAATTGAAGTCCAGTTATGATGCAGCAATAAAGTGGCGTGATCAGTCGGGACAAGGTGTAGAAGATCATCAGACCATTAGGGGTAAATTTGATCCCAATTCTAAATGTTAATTCTAAATCATTTGCAAAAATATTTTCGATTGAATATAACTTCATTAAATTTGTACAGACAAGATACTGGAAATATGTGAGCATTTTGACCTACTCGATGAGATTTATGGAACTAGAGTGGTGAATGTTAATCCATATAACAGTGAAACTACTTTTATCGAGCCTGAGATGATTGACGACGCTGTCGATTGTGACACTATTGATAGCACCTTGCAACAAAATCCGCTCTCTAATGATCAGGGTCAGGGCGAATGTCAGCCAGATGATGATGTAATTATTGAGCCAAACAATAATAAAAGCAAGAGCAACACATCAAAAAATTCCAACGAATCGTCCAAAGATGAGTCGGCCAATGTTTCCAAAAAGCGGAAGAAGGAGCCGTCAGAGTTTGCTGTGATTGTTAATAAACGACAAGCAATACAAATGGAAGAAGTGAACATCGAGAAACAAAAAATTGCATTCGATAAAGAGAAGTTACAATTAGACCGTGAAATTAAAACACAAAATATGCAACTGGAGCAGCAGAAATTCTTACTGCAAGAAAAGTCTGCCTTGAGTGAATTGGAATTTCGTCGAGAACAGCTCAATTTCGAAAGGGAAAAATATGAACAAGACAAAAAATTTGAGCTGGAAAAGTTTAAAATAGAGCAGCAATTCAAGTATGAGTTGGAGTTAGCTAAACTTAAGAAATAATACTTTATTGAATTACAATGTGCATTGATGTAGTACAGAATTTAGCAATTATTCATTACATAATCAAATAACCGTTGTCTCATTCGTTCTCCGTTGATATTTTCAATATCATTACAAATATCTTCATCGTAAATTTCTCCTCTTTCTAACAAGTTGTAATATAGCAAATCTTTGTCACTTACAGCTGAAAAATGCATCATTTAATGTTAAAATAACTGAATTAAATAGTTGAATAAAATAACATTTATTAAAATACTTACTCATATTATACAGCACACAGCATGCTTCAATCCATTGACAGGCATACTTATGAGTTGCATTGTCAGAAATTCGCACTCTTAGCTCCTTTAGGCAACAAAACTTTTCTTTGAGTATACCAATAGTGTGCTCAATCTAATTAAAATAGTAACAAAAATTAAACGCAAAATAAAACGAGATTAATTTTTAACTTTTACCTTCACTCGGTATTTCGAGAAATGCCGGTTAAACTTCTTCCGTTGTGTAGAAGTTCCTAGAGTAGCATTTTTTCGAAACGGTGTTATGCAGAACTCCGTCAGTTTGTAAGCAGCGTCCCCTCCTAAGTATTGTCCTCTAGAAAAATATCTTGCTGGATTATTGGCTATAAAAATAAAAACAATGTCAGTAGAAATGCAAACGTTTTCGTATAATTGCAATTAAGGTTAGCAAACAATTTAATCAATACCTATACAACATTCGCTATATACTCTAGCATCGTGAACACTTGCCGGTCTTCCTACTTTGTAATGCCGAATCTTAAGATTGTAGTCACACACGATTTGGAGGTGCAATCCGTATCTTTGTTTCCTAGAAAAATAATTGTCAGGGAAATCTACACTAGGCTTCTCTTCTAGGGGTATGTGAGTACCGTCGACGAATCCTACACATCCAGGTAATTGAGAAGATATCAACTCTTCCAACTCTTCACGATGCTCTTCATTTGAGCCAGCTGACAAATATGTTTTTTAAATTCAATACTGCCTGTAATTCAGGAACATATTTTTGTGAAATTAAATGTCTATTTCATCAAATGATGTTTAGAATTTAGGAGAAATAAAGTTACTTTAATAACGCGACGGGTGATGTTTAAAATGGTTCCTCCATCTGACACTCCAAATTTTTGTGATAAGTCGCAATATGATGAACCATTACCGTTGTGTCCTGATCGATACAAAAATATAGCGAGTTGTCTTTCAGTGGCGATCTGCTTAGATGTTTTTTGATGAAAAACCGGATCATGAACAATTTTGCTGAAAACAAAAACAAGCAACATGTACATCAGCTATTTGTGTAAATAATTATTCCCTGATACATTATCATGGTTAGACTGATAGTATGTATACATACCTTAAAATGAACTGAAATTGTTGACGGGAGACGCGTAATTGACCTCGAAAGTGATTTTCATCTAGGTTGGGTAATATTGATAAACTCCAATGATCACTTCGAGGAATTTTAAATCTTTTCACGATGTATCGTTTTGAGTATAAATGTTCAAGATATTCAATAAATGTATCGATTTCATTTTCCGGCTTAAAACGATATTTTGATGTCAATAATCCTACCTTACAATCACTGATTAATAAATCAAGCAATTTCCTTTTATTAGATTTATTAGGCATGTTTAAACTACCGAGCAAAATTACCTCAAATTCGAAAACGATTTTTTTGAAAACTGCTACTGCACTTCTTGCAAGACAGCTGATAAAAGATTCTACAGTTTTATACCCACTCAAACTTCGTTCATCTCCATAGGCTACATTGCTATAGCCGTTGTAGATGTAGAGCCTAGAGAAAGTTTGAGTACCGCTAATAACATCACTGTAAAAATTGTCTGAAATAGCTCTCTCGTTCAAATAATGCTTAAGTTCGCATGCATTATTATCCTGGCATAATATTTCTATGGGTGCTTGAATGCGTTGTTGTCGTAGTGTGTAGCTGACTGCAATAATACACACAGTACAAAAGTAATCGTCGTGTTCCGTTGTTGTGTTCCACCTCTTGTTGACAAACCAATGATTACTTGTTTCTGCTTTGAGTTGACAAATAGGTGTGCTATGCTCATGCTGGTGTGCTGTGCTGCTCCTGGGTGTAGTACTGTGTAAAAACATGCTACATAGCATCCTACCAGCAGAAATATATTTCTTATGCCACTATATAGGCACTTGTACAGCAAAAGGACCTTTATATACCTCTATTACACTGACTACCCACAGTCATTCGCAGTCGAGTCCAATAAAGTAGACACAGACACATTACTCTGAGCCGAGAACAGAGAAGTCAAGGCAACACAAGCCGAGTCAGGTATAATAATAAGGTAGCTTCTTGAAATGAGCGAGAGAGAGGAATGAGTTCATAAACATTTTCAGTTTCTATTGTCGGCTGTATGGTTGTTTCCCTTGTGGCGAAATAAATCTCACTACGTACTTACACTGCATTAAGCAACCTAAATGCATTATATTCTACTACGCGTACTATAGCATAATATATACCTAAGTACTTTTGAACATAGTTAGAAAGACATTATAAAGAGCTACACGTTAAGTATTCCGTGCACATTCTCTGTGGTAAACACAGATAGTTAGCATAGAGTTTCATTGTAAAGGCAATTTATGTATAAGTAGATACCTACAAACATACGTAGTGAAGCATTATTATGATAAATGTTTTTAGGTAGGTATTCTAGAAGTGTAGTTGGTAGATATATATTCAAGGTACATATATTGTGTGTAGTATATTATGAAAATCTTTTATACCAGCTAATAATATAAAGATTAAATACATGTACGATTTGAGTAAAGAGTCTCAGGCCGATACTACTAGAAAAACATGAACTATACACTTATAGCCGAGCAACCACATAATACACGCACACAAACACACACACACGGCATTTTCATTCGAATCATGGACAACTATCTGAATGTGAGTACCTATGGATAAATAATATGTTTACTTCGTTTACTACTACTTTATATGTATTGTAACAGGTTTTCCTTGCGTATAGGCAGAGTGGGTGTAAAAAGTGGATACTACAGGTATTCGTTTTTGGGAATTAATGTAAAAAAATTTATATACTCTCAGAGATCGTTATTTAGGCGTAGTCTCGCAATGAGATAATGTAGTGCAATCAAAAGAAATGAAGAGGACAAGTACACACACACAGAACAGAACCAGATATATACTTATTAAATGTTTTAGTTAGTTACATATATACATATATTTAATATATATGAAAAAGTGTGTGAGTATTATAACAGGTATATATCTAATCTGTAAATCATTAAGTAGTGGAAATGGTAATGTATTAAGTGAGTACATTTATAGTGCAGCGCTCATCGTTTGACTCTGATGGTGCTTTGACTTTGGCGATGTCACGAATCTGCTGAATGGTTTCATTCAGACTTACACAGTTTTATAGTGCACATATATTATAGGGTTATAGAATTATATGGTAAGTCTGTTATAAAACCTATGCTTTGCTATTGCAGCGTTTTATTTCTTAGGTACACTGAAGTTAGAGCTTTAGTAAGCCAAAGCGTCAAGTCAAGTCAAGGATCAGACTCATCTTTAACAGTG
Organism: Pogonognathellus flavescens; assembly: GCA_019776165.1. Taxonomy (NCBI): domain Eukaryota; kingdom Metazoa; phylum Arthropoda; class Collembola; order Entomobryomorpha; family Tomoceridae; genus Pogonognathellus; species Pogonognathellus flavescens. The sequence continues at coordinate 83,141 of JABASD010000359.1, forward strand.
CTTGAGATGAGAGAATCCTAAGATTCTTTCGGATGACACGATAAGTATGTATCTTAAATTAAGACCTTTATCTCAATCTATCTAAATACCTCGTCTAATGCTCAGCAGAAAACTATTTTTTAGAAACTCGCATAGCCCTTTCGTTTTCCACACTGTGTGTCTTGTCTATCTCTCTCTGTGTGTGTTAGCGCAAACGTTTGCGTTTGCATTCGAGTTTTTCACAAGTGTACGTGAATTTTAGTGAGTTTGTTTGCTCTGTAGCAGTTGAGTTGAACTTTATTAAATGTTTTAACAGCTGAACAAATTAGTTCATGACGCGTATACATATTCCACTCGTTCCACAATCTGTTCTGTGTTAGTACTTCTCTGCAAAGAACATTACATTCTACACACAGCACTATAAGGTAGTAGTAGCACCTATCTCTCTTGTATATAGGTACCCACTCTCAGAAAATTCATTTACCGCATATGCTTTCCATACTAACCCAAAGCCACCACACAATTTTCATTTTATATAGAACATGGACAGTTTTATAGCTGTTCTTTTACATTCTATATACATCGCATCGCAATAGCACAGCTCGGAATTCTGACATAACACTACACAACACTACATTAATTTAACTCCTTATTTATTAAACATTTCCATACAAAAGAAACGCTCCATCCCTGCACATAGTTAGTTAGCAATCTAATGAGTCTCGTCGTAGAAAAAAGATTATTTTTATGCAAGCATGGCTGTTTACTTCTATACTTGTACACACAACAACATACATCCAATATGCAAATTGTTACAAAAATGTACTTGTCTTTTCACAATGAAAATTAATCAAGCTCACGATTATACCTTTTATAAAGCATTACATAAGTAGAAATTATAGGATGGGCAGAATTCAA